>LPNX010719308.1:24661-127433 GCA_001517045.1 Pseudotsuga menziesii | reverse complement strand
CTGGAGGGTCAACCAGCTTCCAAGTTCCATTCTTTATGAGTGCATCATACTCATTCTGCATAGCTTCTTTCCACTCAACATGAGTAGAAGCTTCTTCAAGGAAGTTGGTTCAAAGTTAGCAGATAAATTACATTCACAATCAAATGATACATCCATGTCATCACCTGAATTATCTGCTCCCCCTCCATCTTCATGTCTTTTCGAACTTCTCGTTCCCATCTTTCCAACTTCATCTGGATGGACACTTTCAAGTGTCTTTGTGGCCCATTTAGGAATCTTCCGTGATGGTCCTGGTTGATCAGCTGGTGGTGCTTCATCATTTATTGAGATTCTTTTAATTCTCTCAATCACATCATCCAGTTGAACCTCTTGTTCAAGTGAAGTAGCAGGAATTTCTTCATGCGGGGGAGTTGGTGCTTCATATGGAAATTCTAAAGGTTGATCCAGAATAGGAATCCCCCCTTCAAGATTTGGAATTTCATATTCATTTTCATAATAGTTCTTTGGATGAGGATAATTTTCCAGATGATCAAGCTGTCTCTCAATGGACTGGTCATTTTTATTAGTTTCAAGAAAAATGACATCTCTGGAAATAACAAATTTCTTGTTTACCTCATCATACAAACGGTATGCCTTGGAGTATTCTTCGCACCCCAGGAAAATGCACTTTCTGCTTCGAGCACCAAGCTTGTTTCTTTGCTCCTTCGGAATCAAGGCATAACAGGTGGAACCAAAAACTCTGAGATGCCTGACTGAAGGGAGATGGCCAAACCACATTTCATGTGGAGTCTTGTTATCAAGTGCATTTGATGGACTTCTATTTCTCAAATATGCTGCACATTGGAGACTTGGGAAGAGATTGAAGGAGAACTCCTCCATTTTTACATTGATGTAGGGGAGAACCCTTTTCTAGACAAATGTAGACACATAGAGTAGGTTACTTAAGACATCCCTCCCTTAGTTACTGTGTCCCAAAATGACTTGCTGATGAGACCAATATCTATGGTGTAAGTCGAGGAAGTGGTTCAACAAATGGAATATGGAAAATATCTTGGTCTAGATGGTTTCACCTCCAACTTCTTCCATTTTTTTGGGTATCTTATAAAAAATATGTTTAGAGAATTGTTGGGGACTCTCGTTGATCAAAGGGTATCCTAGTAATGCTTTCAATGATAATTTCCTGGCTCTTATTTCCAAATATGAAGGGGATGACTCTCTAAGTATGTATAGACCCATTGCCCTCTTTAATGTGATACAATATCATCACTAAGTCCATAAATAACAATATTAAACCCACCCTCCCCTCTCTTATCTCTCCTAGGCATTCGAGGTTTGTAGAAGGAAAATTATCGACGGGATAATCTTGGTGTATGAAGTCATCCACTCTCTGTAAATTGCCAAGATCCCGAGTATGATGTTAAAATTTGACATTTCCAAGGGTTATGAAAATATCAACAGGAAATACATGAAAGAGATGTTGAGGGATTTTGGTTTTAGTTCAAAATGGATTTGGTAGGTCATGAACCTGGTTTTTTCGTCCTTCTTTTCCATTTTTTCAAATGGCTCTTCTACGATCACATTCATAACTTCTAGAGGTATCATACAAGGGGGTCCACTGTCCCCCTTCATTTTTCTTTCGATAATATAAGGGTTGGGTTGAACAATCAAGGTAATGACAATGAATCAAGAGTTGATGGGTTTGAATGTCCATGCCCAAGCATAATGCTAGACTCACAATACTTTGTAGATGATACAATGTTGATGGGACACCCTTCGGTTCAAGAAGTTAGGGCTATTAAAAGATGTCTTAGAATTTTTGCAACGGCCTTAGAACTCAAGGTGAACGAAATAAAGTCTCATTTGTTTTTCATCAATACTCCTAGGATCACCAAACAAAAACTGTTGCATTCTTGGTTTCCTAGAGAGCTCCCTTCCATCTAAATATATCGGAGCTCCTCTCTTCGACTCTATTGTTCGTAAGGGATCTTGGGTGGAAATGTTGGATAAAGTAAAAAAGAAACTAGAAAATTAGACTTTCCATCCTCTCAATGCCACGTGAATGCTAGTTATGGTTAAGGTAGTCCTTTAGGAAATGCATATCTACCTCTTTTCTTCTATAGATGCCCCCAAAGCAATACTAAAGGAAATAAAAAACCTCCAATGCAAATTCCTATGGAGTCACGCAAACGAGAAGAACAATTAGGCCCTAGTCAAATGGGAGGACATATGCACTCTGAAATTCCAAGGAGGGATAGGCTTTCGGGACCCAAGAAGAGTCATTGAATTTTGCAAGGCCAAAGTGTGGTGTAGATGCATACCCATGACATCGAGCCATGGGAAAAGCTCTATTTTCATAAATACTTTATAGCATGGGAAAATAGGAAATAATCCATGTTGAAATATTGTAATTTCAAAGAATATTCTATATGTACTTTTTGTTGTCCCCAATGGTCCTACCGGGAGAACCACTTGTATTACTTTGTACCTCAATGCTTCTAATCGGAAGAACTAATAAGAGTCATGAGGTAGTCCCCTCAAATTGTAAAGGTGGGTCATTAGCACCCCAGTTGTGGTTACTTGAGCCTACATGTTTAACTCGAGCCTACATAATTAAATTGAGCCTACATGTTGGAATTAATTATTAAAGTGAATGGATGAATATAAATAGAGGTGTGGCGCTCCTCATTTGGAACACACACACTCACTTGTTTAGCGCATTAGTGAAGGAGAGAGAAGTAGCTGGAGAAGGAGGAGGACTAGTCTTTGATCAATCTTTTGGTTTTACCTTTTATCTTTTGGGGCATCTATATTGAGGAAGCTTTTGCTGGGTTTTTCCCTTTAGGGTTTTCCCAGGATAAATTTGTGTTGTTCTTGTTATACTGTTTCTTTTAGTGATCCTGTTTATATGCTTTTGTTATGAAATTGAAATGAAATACTGATGATATAGCTTAGCATATGAAAATTTAACATGGTATCAAAACTAGCATGAATAGGACAACTTTCACAAGGTGAAATAGCCCTCTCTCTCTCCCCAGAAGAAATTAGGGTTTTGGGAAAAATTTTGAGTTTCAGAAAATTGCTTGCATAGAAAGTTGCGCCCTCCCAGAGTGCATCTTTTGAGCCTAGAATCAAGGTTTTTGGGTGTGTGAGTCCTTGGGAAAGTCAAACCCTAGTTTGACAGCTGCACTAGAAAACTGTTGAACTAGAAAGCTGCAGAAGCTGAATCTTGCAAGTCTGATTTGGAAGGTGAAGAGTTGAAATCTCTAGAATCCAAGCACACCAGTCAACTCACCTCATTCAAGCGCATCTCCTGGTAAGGTCAGTTTTTCATTCCGCAAAATTTCAATTTTTTGTGATTTTCTGACAAGATGGCCCCAAGCACTAAGCTTGAGGATAAGCTAGAAGGCATAGAGAATTTCCAAGTATGGAAATACATGATTGGCCTCATTCTCCAAGAGAATGATCTTGATAAGTATGTCAAAGAAGAAGTTTCAGAACTTGAAGAAGCTGAAGCCAAGGAGAAGCACATAAAGGATATGATTAGGGCACAAAGGATTATTGTTGACTCCATCAAGGATCACTTGATCCCTCAAGTGTCATCCAAGAAGACTCCAAAATAAATGTATGATGCCCTTTCTAGAATGTATGAGGGAAGAAACATCAACAGAAATATGAATCTGAGAGCTCAACTGAAAAGCATCAAGATGAGTCATGAAGAATCCATCCAAGACTACTTCACAAGGGTTTCTCATATCAAAGAGAAACTAGAAGCTATTGGAGATAATATTGATGAAGTTGAACTAGTTATGACTGCTCTCAATGGTCTCACTAGACCCTGGGAGTCCTTCATCCAGATGATGTGTGCCGGAAAAGAAAGCATGAAGTTTGATGTGGTATGGGAAGATTGCATTCAAGAAGAGACTAGAGTGGCAAACAGAGAAGCCTTAATAAAGGAAGATGATCAATCCCTAGCCACTCACACCAAGAAAAGAAGAAGTCAATCTAACTTCAAGAGAAGAAGCTTCAAGGAGTCTCAACCTCCCAGAAGAATCCAAAGACAAAGGGAAAATCCTCCAGATATAGACTACTCTGGTTTTCAATGTTTTCATTGTGATAAGATAGGACACATTGCCCGAAATTGTCCTATGAATAAGCATGAATATAAGAAGAATATCAACAACAAAAGACATCATGCTCATCTAGCTGAAGATGAGGATGAAGAAGAAGAAGAGGAAAGACCTCCAAGAAAGCAAGCAAGAGAAGAAGATGCAAAAGAGTATGTATTATTCTCTGCACTCTCTGGGTCTGTAACACCTGGAGAAGACACTTGGCTCATTGATAGTGGTGCTTCAAAGCACATGAAAGGACAAAAGAAAATTTTTTCCAAACTTGAAGAAAAGATCTCTCCTTAGAAAGTATCCCTAGGAGATGACTATCAATATCCGATCAAAGGAGTTGGTGAAGCAAGCTACAAACTTGATTCAGGTAATCCCTTAAAAATGAAAGATGTATTATATGTACCTGGTCTAAAGAAGAATTTACTTTCTATCTCAACTTTAGATAAGAAAGGATTCAGAGTTGCTTTCATAGATGGCCAAGTACTCATGTGGCCCAAAGGAAAGAATATTGAAGATGCAATCATCATTGGTGAAGAAGAAGGAGGCTTGTATAAACTCAAGGGGCACTCAAAAATAGCCTTTGTTCATGAGTCCACTGACCCTAGTGAATTATGGCATAGAATGCTTGCCCACATTAATTACAAAGCTTTACCTCATGTGAACAAAGTAGTGACAGGATTACCAGACATGAAGATCAAGCATGAAGGCATTTGCAAAGGATGTGCGAAGGGAAAGAACATCAAGAATCCATTTCTGAAGAGCAAAACAAAAACAAAAGGTACGTTGGAATTGATTCATGCAGATGTATGTGGTCCAATGTCTTCTACATCCCTAAGTGGCTTTGAATATTATATCACATTTATTGATGACTTTTCAAGAAAGACTTCGATATACTTCTTGAAAGCAAAGAGTGAAGTGTTTGAGAAATTCAAAGAGTTCAAATCCTTGATAGAGAATCTTTCAGACAAGAGAATCAAGACACTCCGATCCGAAAATGGAGGAGAATATACCTCAAAAGAGTTTGAAGCTTTTTGCAAAGATGCCGGAATCAAGAGAGAACTAACTACTCCCTACAATCCTCAACAGAATGGGGTTGCGGAAAGAAAGAACAGAACCATCATGGAGGCAGTGAAGACAATGATATATGATCAAGATCTTCCAATGCGTCTATGGGCAGAAGCAGCAAGAACTACTGTGTATGTACATAATAGAATATCTCACAGTGCTCTTGGATTCAAGACTCCAGAAGAGATGTTCACGAGAAAGAAGCTTGAGGTAAGTCACCTCAAAATATTTGGTTGTCCAGTATATATTCATATACCAAAAGGGAAAAGAACCAAGTTAGACCCTTCCGGAAAGAAAGGGATATTTGTTGGATGTTGTGAAGTATCCAAAGCATTTAGAATTTACATTCCTGGATTCCATCACATGGAAATCAGTCGAGATGTGACATTTGATGAAGAGGCAGCCCTCAAGAGATCCAGGAAGTGCCAACATGAAGAAGTGTATGAAGAAGAGACACCTTCCAGAAATGAAGAAACTACATGTATCCCTGAAGATGAAGTTCCTGAATAACATGACATGGCAGAACCACAAGAACATCCTATGATGGAGATATCAAGAAAGAGAAATCCTGCTTGGACAAGAGAAATTATATGAGAGGCAGAAAGATATGGAGCTCCTGAAGGCTCCACAAGGGAAATAAAGAAACCTAAGACTTTTTCCAACTATCCAGCCTTGATGTGCGATCTTGTAGATCAAGAACCTACAAACTACGAAGAAGCGGTACAGAAGAAAGAATGGGTAGAAGCAATGACTGAAGAATACCACTCAATAATGAAGAATGATGTATAGGATATAGTTCCCAAACCAGAAGGAAAGAGTATAGTATCCTCCAAATGGATATTCAAAATAAAGCATGCAGCTGACGGAAGTATTGAGAAGTATAAAGCAAGATTTGTGGCCAGAGGTTTCTCTCAGAAAGAGGGAATTGATTATGAAGAGACATTTTCCCCAGTAGCATGGTATATCTCGATTAGAGCTATCATGGCACTTGTATCCATGATGAAGTGGGACTTACACCAGATGGATGTGAAAATAACTTTTTTGAATGGTGTAGTCGAAGAAGAAGTATACATAGAACAACCACAAGGATTTGAAGTTGAAAATAGACATACTCACATATGCAAGTTGAAGAAGGCCTGGTATGGTCTTAAACAAGCTCCTCAAGCTTGGTATGAAAGGATAGATAGTTTCCTGTCAAGCATGGGATTTACCAAGAGTAAAGCTGATCCTAACCTTTATCTCAAGGTTGTAGAAGATGAACCTGTTACTATATGTGGATGACTTATTCTTGACAGGGAATGAGAAACATATTATGGAAAGCAAGAAGAAACTAGCAGAAGAATTTGAGATGAAAGACCTTGGGTTAATGCATTATTTCCTAGGCCTGGAAGTATGGCAAAGTTCAGAAGGAATCTTTCTCAACCAGGGAAAGTATGCAGTAGAGATATTGAAAAGATTCAATATGTTGGAATGCAAAGCCATGGCCACACCCATGGATTCCAACCTGAAGTTGTTAGCTGATGACTCATCAGAGTTAGTGGATGTGACTCAATATAGACATATCATTGGGTCATTGATGTACTTATCAAACACCAGGCCTGACATTTGTTTTGCTGTGAACACCTTAAGTCAATATCTAGTTCAACCTAGATGGGTTCACTTGGTAGCTGCAAAACATGTGATGGGATATCTGAAAGGGACTATAGACTTTGGTCTATATTATGATGGTAGCGATGAGTATAGATTGTATGGCTATACAGATGCAGATTGGGCCGGAAGTATCTTAGACAGGAAAAGCACATCAGGAGGATGTTATAGTCTAGGATCTGCTATGATTTCATGGTTTAGCAGAAAGCAGTCTAGTGTTGCTCTAAGCACAGCCGAAGCAGAATATATAGCAGCTTGCTCTGCTAGTTGTGAAGTCATATGGATTCGAAAGATGATGTCAGGATTATTCAACCTAGAGTTGGACACTACTGTGATTCTATGTGACAATCAAAGTTGTATAAAGATGCCAGAGAACCCAGTATTCCATGATAGATTGAAGCACATAGAAATCAGGTATTTATACATTCGAGATATGATGCAGAAGGGAGCCATAAAGCTCTAGTATGTGAGTACTAGTGAACAAGTTGCTGATGTGCTGACAAAGCCTCTGTCCCGAGTAAAGTTTGAAAACTTTCGAGACAAGCTTGGTGTTGTTCGGAAATACCTTCCTCGAAAGGGGGAGTAGTGATGTTGTAGTGGGATTGTATCATCCCCGGGAACTTGCCCTAAAGTGATCCGGTGACCTTGGTCCTCGAGAATGAAGAGGGATTGTATCATCCCGGGACATCTGTCTAGAATAGATTTGGTGACTTCGGTCCTCGAGAATGTAGTGGGATTGCATCATCCTTGAACTTCGGTTCAAAAAGGTATCTGAAGGCTTCGGTCCCCAAGAGTGTGGCAGGATTGCATCATCCTTGAACTTCGGTTCAGAAAGGTATCCAAAGGCTTCAGTCCCTGAGAGTGTGGCAGGATTGCATCATCCTTGAACTTCGGTTCAGAAAGTCATCCAGAGGCTTCGGTCCCCGAGAGTGTGGTAGGATGACATCATCCTTGGACCTAGTCCTAAAGTGATAGAGACTGATTATCCCATAATCAATCAAGTGGCTTCAGTCCCCGAGAATGTGGTAGGATTTCATCATCCTTGGACCTAGTCCTAAAGTGATAGGGACTGATTATCCTGTAATCAATCCGGTGACTTCGGTTGTCGAGAATGTGGTAGGATTGTATCATCCTTGGACTTAGGTCCAAAAGTGATCCGAAGACTTTCGTCTTCGTGTTGTGGATTGTAGGTTGTTGATGATGATGATGTACTGATCGAAAGATCAGAATGTGATGATGATGATGTTGCTGATCGAAAGATCAAAGAGCTGAAGATGTTGTTGTTGATCGAAAGGTCAAAGAGTTGAAGATGTTGTTGCTGATTGAAAGGTCAAAGAGCTGAAGATGTTGTTGCCAATCGAAGTGGTCAAAGTTGTTGCTGATCGAAGCGGTCAAAGAGTTGATATTGCTGAAGACTGAAGATTGAAGATGAAGACTACATGATGTTGAAAAGCTTCCAATGATTTGTAGATGTGTTACCCTGATGATGTTGATGATGTCCTCTATCTCTCTTCTACCATTTTTGTTGTTGATGTTGTAGAATACCCTTCTCGTTAAGGGGGAGTGTTGAAATAATGTAACTTTAAAGAATATCCTAGATGTACTTTTTGTGGTCCCCGATGGTCCTACCGGGAGAACCACTTGTATTACTTTGTACCCCGATGCTTCTAATCAGAAGAACTAATAAGAGTCATGAGGTAGTCCCCTCAAATTGTAAAGGTGGGTCATTAGCACCCCAGTTGTGGTTACTTGAGCCTACATGTTTAACTCCAGCCTACATGATTAAATCGAGCCTACATGTCAGAATTAATTATTAAAGTGAACGGATGATTATAAATAGAGGTGTGGCGCTCCTCATTTGGAACACACACACTCACTTGTGTAGCGCATTAGTGAAGGAGAGAGAAGTAGCTGGAGAAGGAGGAGGATCAGTCTTTTGGTTTTACCTTTTATCTTTTGGGGCATCTATATTGAGGAAGCTTTTGCTGGGTTTTTCCCTTTAGGGTTTTCCCAGGATAAATTTGTGTTGTTCTTGTGATACTGTTCCTTTCAGTGATCTTGTTTATATGCTTTTGTTATGAAATTGAAATGAAATACTGATGATCTAGCTTAGCATATGAAAATTTAACAATCCACTATGCAGATATCAAACCATGATCTTGTATTTGACATTCGACACTTCAAGGAAGGTGTTTGATTCAAGAAAATAGATTTTGGGAAGTTAGGAATGGAGAATCTGCAAACTTTTAAGGCGAATCCTGGAAACGATTATTGAAGCTTTAAAGCCTCTCAGACTTTTCTATAGTTCAATGGTTTTGTGAATCCTAACACAAGATGAAAGTTAAAGACCTTTGAAAGGAGGACTCTGGAGGAGCGCAATAATTTAGAGAATGGTGGTCGTAGGAATGGTGGCAGCAAGGAGGTTAGGGGGAGGAAAGAAATCAATTATGGGAGGTGCTCCTGGAATGGTGCATAAGGGTTAACCACTACCCAAACAAGCTTCACTAGGGATTCATTTCTAAAGGAGTAATCACTATAAAGGAAGCTGATGATATTTGGATGGGCCATGATAGCCTACCCAGATAAATAGTATGGAATAAAATATGGAAAGCTCAACTTTTCCTAAAATAGAAACTTTTCTAAGGTTACTTGTTAAAAGACAAATTTTAACATGAGAAAATATCATGAAAAGAGGAATTAAAGGACCTTTGCATTGTTTCTCGTGTGAAAGAGTGGAAGAAAACATTGATCATCTTCTGGAATCATGCACGTTTGCATGCAATCTCTTAGATATAGGGGCAACCTACTTTCGCATATCTAGTAGGATTCATGGTAGACTTGATTTGTAAATTGCATAGTGGTATGGCAATCCCTTCTAGAACCCAATAGCCAACCAACTCTGAAAAATATTCTAAAGGATTTTGCTGTGGGAAATATGGTGCCAGCATAACCATAGAAATTTTTAGGGAAAATCCAATTCTGAGAATGGCATCTAGTTAGTCATAAAAAATGAATGATGGAATCTATCAAGTTAACTTCATGTCATTATGGTGACTAAAAAGCTCAGGGAGTGGAATCCTCACTCTTTCATGCGTGGGGAAGTTTTGGGAAATCTCAGGCCCCAATGTCAGAAGGAAGATAGTCCTGACCACTGGTGTGCTCCACCATTTGGGTTCATCAAATTAAACCTTGATGGCATGTATACAGATAACCCTAGTCCTACTGGTTTCAAAAGACTTTTAAGGAACCATCTGCATGAAATTATTGGAATATTTACAAGGTTCATCGAATGGGAGACCAACAATGTAGCTGAACTAGAGGTATTCATTCATGACATACTTATGGCTAGATGAAATAATTGGTTCCACTTAATCGTGGAAGGGGATTTAAAAATTGTTATCGAGATGGCAACTCACCTTCAAAATGCTAAACATAACTCCAACATCTCTATGCATTGGAGGTTGGAACTATTGATGCTAATGCAGCATCAGAAAATATTCTTAAGAAAGTGGAAAGAAATGAAGAGAACATCTACCCCAATTAAAGGGGTAAATTGAGCCTAGAAGACAAAATGATAAGTCGGCTTAGAAGATAAATAAAAGATAAATTAAAGAATAAATAAAAATACAATATGAACTAATTGTGGTAACTTACAGTGAAAATAAGAATATAAATAAAGTTCTTCAACACTTGATTTTGAACATACACAACACACATCTCTCTCTCAAGTGGCATTAAATTCTTAAGGAGGGAAAGTGGAGATCAATTAAAGAAAATTTTGGGTTATCTCATTATCTTATATCTCTCAGGTTTCTTGTGGAAGAAGAGCACATTATTGTGCTAAGGGTTAATCTTCATGATTGGTATTGTTCTTATATTGGATTGATTATTTTGTCTGAGAAAATTTTGTTAGGTTTTCTACCATTTGGGTATCCCAGGATAAATATTTGTGTCTCTTTGTGTCTCTTGTTCATGGCTATCTTTTAGTGATCCTTGTTTTTACTTACATTAGAAATGAAACAATTCTATGATTGTGGGATGAAATAGATGATAAAATTATACTGCTAAAGTTATGAAAATATAACATGATATCATAGCAGTTTTGAATAGATGTCATTGCCAGAGACTATTGTTGGCATAATCCAGAAACTAGAGCTTCCAATTTTAGATACTTCTCTCCATAGATCAACTTGAAAAGAGAAATTGTCCAACTTTCCCTAGGAGGGCACATCTTTCCTTGGAGTCAAAATCCAAGTTGGCAAAGTTTCAATTTTGACCTAAATTCTCTCGGGGTCGAGAAATATGGCTCCATGTTTTAAGTCTTTTTTTTTTGTTTTCTGCATATTGGGTTAGACCCTAACATTCTCCAAATATCCCTAGGAGGGAACACCTATGTATGGAAGCATATTTCAAATCTAAGAATTTTCATTTTTTACCTAACTTTTGTTGGAACTCATAAATTAGGATTTTAGTTTTTGAATTATTCAGTCCATAGATTCAGGAGAAAAGGAGGTCCATTAAAATTTCCATATTAGGGCACATTCATATGTGGAATCATATTTCTAAATTTCCAAACTACAATTTTGACCTAGCTCATGCTAGGGTTTCTGCAGAAAATTTCAAATCTCGGTTTTTAGTCTCTAGTCAATATGACAAGCATGAAGGTTGAAGATAGGCTTCATGGAGCTTCAAAATTTCATTCATGGAAGATAAAGGTACTCATTATCCTAAAATAAATGATCTTCTAAACCTTGTTGAAGAAAGAGTACAAGAACCAAAAGAAGAAGCAAAAAAATCTTAATGGAAGAAGAATGATGTCAAGATAAGAAGGCTTCTAATAGATTCGATTAAGGATCATTTGATTCCTCAAATATCTCAAAAAAATACATCCAAGGTCATGTTTTATACCTTGAAGAAGTTATTTGAAAATACAAATTTCAATAGAGCTCTTGCCGCACATACCAAGAAGGGAAGAGGAAAAGGAAAGAAGAGCTTTGGTAGAAAACACAAAAGTGAAAGATCAAGTTTTGTCCTAGAAGAAAAGAAGAAGAAGGATCCTTCAGACACTCTATGCTATAATTGCATAAGTATGGCCACTATTAAAAACAATGTACCTCAAAGAATAGAAAGAAGCATGCATCTTTCGTTGATGTTGATGAAGATACTCCACATAAGAAGTCTAGGAATGATGATATTAAGGAAAGTACCAAAGATCATTGAAAGGAGCACTTCTTATAATTCACTCTGTGTGTGCACCAATGATTGCATTTTATTGATGATGTGATTGTCATCGGTGATGTATGAAAATCCAGGTTACAATTTATTCGATGGGATTTTGAAAAGAAAGAAGATGAAGATCAAATACTTTTGTGATTTCTGCAAGGAGGCGAAGATCAATAGGGAGCCACAAAACAATAAAATTATAAGTATCTATATTGGGATTACCAATTACTCTTGTAAATCAGATCTGAATATTTTTTAACATATTTTCATTACAATTGTACACAAATCTATATTCCTACAATCAGGAAGTATGTTATAGTGTAACATAATGAGCATATGATATAGTTTTCTTTTATTGGCGAGAAGTAAGCTCATTTAGTGCATGTTATGATTGAGTAAGTATCTTATAGTGTTTCATAACATCCCATGAATATGGATGGATGTTGTGTTGAAGTATTGGCTAAGATGCTTTACATAACTGTGTGAACCATTTCTATTGCATTGAAATTTTATATCTTATATTTCTAACCATTTGATTGAATTTGACTTGTAAGGAAAAATATACAAGAGGAAGGGAAAGTGATGGATATGCAGATCTAGTTGATGTTTAGTGTTCAAGAGAGAGAAATATGCTCTGAAGCAAGGAGCTTCTAGGAGCATGGATCTCAGCTCAAGCTCCATATCAGGTAGAAGGATGGCTTCATTGACACAGGGAGAAACTAAAATGGATGTGACGAGCAAGTGATGACTGCTCAAGAGGGACAATATATATACATGTATTTAGTCATATGTAGACCCATGACCCACAGGTCTAGAGGATCTCATATAGAGTTTGATGGTTGAAAGTAAGAGGCTCCAACAAATGTCGGTCTCTCTACTACATATGTTCATTATTCCGATGATTATGAGGAATAGTTGGTTTTTGGTTGGAGTCATGGAAGATTCTAGAAGTTGTTTCAACATTACATGTACCAAAGAGGAGAGTCCATATGCTCTCTATTTTAATCCTAGAGGACGAGAGATTCAAGACCAAGAATGTTGCAAATGGAATCTTCATAGAGCAAGGCTTTTCTCATAAAAAAAGTATTAGATTATGCTGAGACATTTTCTCCAGGGGACAAGAGTCTGATTGTCAGGTGAAAGAGGGAGTTGACTCGTAAATTTGAGATGATAGACCTAGTGTTGATGCATTATTTCTTGGGTTTAGAGGTGTGGCAGGGACCAAATGAGATCTTCCTTAGACAAGGGAATTATACCATTGAGATATTGCACATATATGCTATGATGGACTATAAGTACATGGCTACACCCATGGAAGCAAATCTGAATAAGGTACATGGTTCTACCATATCTTCAGATTTAGTGGATCCTACCATGTACCACTAGTTGATTGGTTCCTTACTATACCTAGTTAATACCAGACAAGATATTTATTATGCAGTCAACATGTTGAGTCAACACATGGTTGAGTCGATACAATTACATTAGGTAGAAACTGAGCATGTTCTGAGATATCTTTGCAATATAGGGATTGAGATATACCTCTGGTGATGGAGTGAAGCTGATGGGTTTCACAGATTCAAATTATGTTGAGATTGTAGTTGACGGAAAAATCACTTCTAAGTGTTGTTTTAGCTTGGTATTAACTATGGTTTCTTGTTTTAGCAAGAAACAAACTTCTGTGGCACCCAATACATCCAAGGAAAAATATACCATAGCCATTGCAGCTAGTAAGGAAGTAGTATGGCTTTGGAAGTTGCTTGCGTATTTGTATGTTCATGAGCTTGATGTGACATTGATATTTTGTGAAAACCAAAGTTGTGTAAATATCTCAAATAACCTTGTGTTTCATGACAGGTCCAAACATATTGAGATCCAATATCACTACATCAGAGACATAGTTCAGAAGGGAGCATTAAAGCTCCAATATATCTCCATAGACGATCAGGTTGCAAATATCCTTACCAAGCCTTTGTCTAGAGTGAAGTTTGCATACTTATTTGAAAGGCTTGGAGTGGTGGATATTCCATTTCTCAAGAAGAGAGAATGATGACCAGTATGGTTGTTGATGAGCATAAGCTGATACTTGTGCCTAAATCATTTGAGGAGTGTATCCCTATGAGGGATGGTTCCAGTGAAGAACGATCTTTAGTGTGGAGAGGATTCCTTTGGGAAGTGTATCCCTAGGAGGGAGGGTTCCAATGAGGAATGATCTCAAGTGTGAAGAGTACTCCTTTGAGGACTGTATCCCTATGAAAGATGGTTCCGGTGAGGAATGGTCTCCAGTGCAGATAAGACTCCTTTGAGTAGTGTATCCCAGTGTGGGATGATCCCTATTAGGGATGGTATCTTATGAGGAGAGTTCTCTAGTGTGGATTGTGTGGGCCCATAGGGGTGGAATAGTTGTAGTAGTCACCAGCTTCTAGTTGTAATGGTTGGTAAATTGGAAGAAGACTCTTCTTGGGGATTAGAGCGTCCTTTCGAATTTAGATCGATAAAGTGCTTAGAAGAAGATTTGAATTGGGGAGTACATCCTCCTTTAAATTTTGAGATTGATAAAGTACTTGGAAGAAGATTCTTCCTAGGGATTGTAGCCTCCTTTTGATTTGAGACCGATAAAGTGCTTGGAAGAAGAGTCTTCCAGGGATTTCAACCTCACTTCAATTTGAGTTTATTAAAGTGCTTAGAAGAAGTGTCTTCCTAAGGGTTGTGGCCTCCCTTCAGTTTTAGACTAATAAAGTGCATGATGATGTAATCCTCTATCGTCTAATATGACCAAGTTAATCAGGTAGATCATATATTATCTTTGGAAAGATAATGCGTTTCTAGTGGGGAACAAGGTTCTAGTGGGAACAATTGTTCTAGTCAAACGAGCTTGATTAGAAGAGACCTTTCTTATGATGATGAAATATTAAAGACAAGTCCTTTTGATTAGATGATATCCAGATGTGTTCCAACGTGATGATGAATCCCTAGATGAGAGGGAGTGTTGATGTTTTCATGAGCTCCGACCTTGATCATTCATGTGAACTAGTTAGTAGAGGGCTTGAATCCTTAGACTAGTCCAGTCATGTGGATTGGAGTGATGATAGGCTAGAGGTCACATTGCGTACTTTGTACGTGGGAGATCTCCTTAGCAGGAGTTATATATTCTTTATAGAGTGACATGATTTGTTTATGTTATAAGAAAATTTTATCTTCTTGTATAGTAGAAAAACTCTAATCTAATATTGAAGTTAACAATTGGCTCTAAGAAGTGTCTAGGACTTCTTAGAGAATGGTCAAATCAACATTAGAGATAGTGGATAAGAATGTGACCACATGTGATGAGACATCAACAAGGATAAATTTTTTATGATGAAGAAATATCCAAAGGGAGACAATCCATTAAAGATTTCCTGAAGAACTTCCATAAGACAAGCAGTGATGAAGAAGAATATCTTTCTCGCTAAGAAAGAGTATTTATGTTAATGTATCATAGGAAAATATTCTTAATATGTCCTAGAGAAAGTGGAAAGCAATGAAGAGGAAATCTACCCCAATGAAAGGGGTAAATTGACCCTAGAAGACCAATGACAAGTCGACCTAGAAGATAAATACAAGATAAAATAAAGAATAAATAAAAATACAATTCAACCTAATTGTGGAAACTTATAATGAAAAGAAAAATATAAATAAAGTGCTTCCACACTTCATTTTGATCATACACAACACACATCTCTCTTTCAAGTGGTGCGCACTTCCCAAGGAGGACAAGTGAAGATCAAGTGAAGCAAAATTTGGGGTTATCTCATTATCTTATCTCTAAGGGTTCTTGTGGAAGAAGATAACATTCTTGTTCTAAGGCTTGATCTTCATGGTTGGTATTGCTTTTGTATTGGATTGATTATTTCTTCTGATAAAAATTTGTTGTGTTTGCTGCCATTTGGGTTTCCCAGGATAAATCTTTGTGTCTCTTTGTGTCTCTTTGTATCTCTTGTGCATGGCTATATTTTAGTGATCCTCATTTTTACTTACATTGAAAATAAAACAATTATTTAGTTGTGGGATGAAACAAATGATAAAATTATACTGCTAAAGTTAAGAAAATATAACAGGAACATAGGCTTGAGTAGTTAGATGTCTGTATTTCTTATGGGAGGGCATGCTCCTTATGCAACATCAAGCATATAGGGAACAATGTTGTAGAACTCCTGGCTAACAAGGGGACCCAGGACCATGACTCGTTTATGGAGGATCATTAAGTGACTTAACCAATGGGACACTTCATGCCCATTATGAAACCTAAAATGCTCTAGATGTGTCCCATTGGGAGGCTGCTAGTACTCAGGATCTGTAGTGGACACATGACGCGTGCATAAGGCCAAGTACTGAATGGTCACTACCAAAAAATTATAGCAATAGGTTATGGAGAAGGCATTAATTTGGACATTGTAGAAAATGAATGCTAGTCTCATTACTTGGTACAAGAAATGGTCATTAATGTGAAAATCCAGGATCTCAAGTGGTGGAGAATAATGGATTTTAGTGGGACATATATGGAAGGAGTCTCTGCACCTCGGATTGATATCATTGGGGGATGCATTCATCATTTACATTTATGGAAAGGCCCTATTTATTTCCAAAAAAGGTTCCTAACCCCATCGTTGTCATCTTATTTATGTTGGGCTTCTCGAAAGTGTGGGTATTTCGAAGTTCTTGTTGTGGAAGATCCATAGGGTGATGATGGAGGCTACTGAAGGTAATATGGATACTGGAGGGTCGAGGAATAGGAAGGATACCAATGGGAAGGTGCCTATGGAGGAATGGAGGGTAACCAAGGTGCAAGATCATGTGGCTAAAGAGGCTTGTTACTTTAAAATGGGTCTCCTTCTAGATGTTTAGATTGAACTATAGGCCTTGGAAGTTGCCCCGTGGGTGTATTTAGATGATAATAAGTTGCAACAATATACTTGGATGTTTCAAGATGGGGTTTACAACCGCATGGTGGCTCTCTAATGGGTTATGAAGAACATGCTTGGGGAAGTACTATGGGAACTGTAGTTGAAAGAAGAAGGGGTTGAAAACCCTATTTAGAACTGGAACGATTACCATTCTGACTCCCACATGATGCATATGAAGATCGATGATATTGCAAAGAAACTGGGAATTCACTTCCTGGAGCAACCAATGAGGATTTTCAGTGATTACGCTATGTACCAGTGATGCAATGTGTATGGGTATCATGTTTTGTCTCATGGTGTTTGAGCTCTGTCTATTTAGGATTTGTTTTGTGCTTTGAATATGTCTCTACATTATGTAGTGTTTAGGTAGTCCAGCTTGAGTATTAATCAATATTTTAGTATGTGTAAGATGTTAAAGTTAGTTCTTGATATTCAAGGACTCCCCTCTGCAGATATTGTGATGCAGGAGCATCCAGCTCAAAGTTCATTGGCAGATGAATAAACTTAGTGTCCAACTCAAAGTTCGTTGACTGACGAGTCAACCTGCCTTGTAATCAAGTTCTAGATGGATATGATTCGATGATAAGTAGATATAATTAGTTTTATTTTGTAATAAGTGGTAGTTTTTCCTTTATTCTCCTTGATCCCTATGTGGATTTCTCAAGGATTTATCTTTCTTGATAGGGTTTTCTTTTATTAGGTTCTCAGGTCCATCTTAGTCGGATTTGACCGATTTTCTAAGTGTTATAAATTGATTTGAGAGTAATAGATGGGATAGAGAGGAGTGAATGAGTGTATGAGAGTGAAAGGGAAGAAAAAAAGAGTGTTCATAGAAGGAGTGGATAAGTGAATTCTCTGTATTTAGAATTTCAATCAAATTGAATAAAGAATAGAGGATTACCTTCCACGTGTGTTTGATGGATTCTCGGTTTTATATAATTTTTTAGATCTATGAATTCATTCGTGTTCACTCCATATAGAATTCTATGTATAAATTCTTAGATTTTTAGTTACAGAGTAATTGATCCTTTCAGTGATCAATTCGGCATGTTGTGAAGATAGATCTCAGAGAAGATCGAACGGGGAAGAAGTATCATGACATAAGTCAACGGCTAAGATATGTTCCACATCTGGAAACAGATCAACGATCGAGAATTAACCTACAAGAATCAATGGTGCGGAAGAATTTGAAATTGCAGAAACATCGAAATTGAGGGAACTCAGTTTCGATAAGTCAAGTCCCACAACCCACATGTGGAATGGACCGTTGCGACTGCAATTAGTTGCGGAAACTCAATATTAAAAGTTGTAATCCTGCATCCCGTAACCCACAAGTTGCAGAAAAAGGTATTGCAGAAAAGGAGTTGCGCAAAAGGTGTTGCGGAAAAGGGTGTTGGGGAAAGGGAGTTGCGGGAAATGTCTTGCGGAAAGACGAATCGCGGAGAACCTGGGTTAAAGGTTGGAAAGAAGATTTCGATCAAGAATTCATCTTGTAAATCGAATTCTTGGATTAAGTTGGTCCTTGTGGCCATCAGTTTTGGTATCAGAGCAGAGTAAAGATTCTGTGTAGTAGCTCAGTTGATCATATTGAGTCTATGAAGAAAGATGCCACCAAGAAGGGGACGCGCACATGGTGTTCCTATAGGATGTGGTCGAGGAAGACAACCCGCAGAAACATAAATGGAAAGAAACATGAGAAGAATGGAAGAAAGGTTAAAAGCCATGAAAAGAAAGAACCATTCAAACAATTCATATGAAAGTGATGAAGAATCCAAATCCGAATCCTCTGAGGAAGAAGAAGAAGATCCTGAAGAAGTCAAAATCTTGAAGATGTTGATGAAAACCAGTGGCAGACCAAGAATTGAAGTACCTATGTATTCAGGTAACTTAAATGTTGAAGAAATTATGGATTAGATTAATGCTCTGAGTAAATAATTTGAATTTGAAGAGATAAAAGACAAGAAGAAAGTAAGATATGCAACTACCAGATTGAAGGGACACGCAACTATCTGGTGGGACGAGCTCCAGATCCATCGAGATAGAAGAGGTAATAAAAAAATTAACTCTTGGGTTAAGATGCTGCATAAGATTAAAATTCAATTTATGTCTAAGGAATATCAATTAAATCTTCTTATACAATTACAGAACCTTAGACAGAAGGTTATGACAGTAAAAGAATATACAGAAGAGTTTTTTAGACTGAATATTAGATTTGGACACATAGAGGGTGGTCTAGAAAGAGTAACTAGGTATATCAATGGGTTGAGATATGATATACAAGATGAAATTGATATATCAAATTTGAAAACTGTAGAAGATGCATATCAGGTATCTTTAAAGGTATAAGAAAAATTGCTAAGAAAGCAAAACCAGAGGAACGAAGGAAAGAACATGGTAAGAGGTAGATGTGTTCCAAACAAAGGAGGTAGAACTTCTAAAGATGAAGTTGAAAGTTCTAATAGTAGTAGCCAATCATTCTAGAGAGGAGGATTTAGAAGAGGTAGAGGAAGAGGTAGAAATAGACTCAGTAAGATGTTATACTTATGGAGAGATTGGACATATGTCTTGGGATTGTCCATGAAATAAATCTACAGGTCAGAGAAATGTGAATGTTGCAGAGGCTCAGGAAGAACCAAAAGAAGAAACAGAGGTGGATAATACTCCAGAGGATGGAGAGGCTCTTATGTTGAAGAGAGTCTTGGTGAAGACAGAGAAAGAGGTACATGAACTAGCTCAAAGGAAAAGTCTGTTCAGAACAAGTTGTAAGTCACAAGGTAAGTGTTGTAAACTGGTTATTGATAGTGGTAGTACTGACAATTTGGTTTCCATAGATATGGTAGAGAAGCTAGGATTGAGGAGGATGAAGCATCCCACTCCTTACAAGGTGTCTTGGTTGCAAAAGGGACATCAACTCTTGGTGAATGAGTAGTGTAATGTGGAGTTCTAGATTGGTACTTACAAGGATGAAATATTGTGTGACATAATGCCTATGGATGTGTGCCATATAATCTTAGGGAGGCCATGGCAGTATGACATGAAAGTTGTTCATGATGGGAGGAAGAATACTTATTCCCTAGATAAATATGGGAAGATACATACCTTGTCACCCTTGGAAGATGAAGTAGTTCAGGGAAGTTTAGGATCAAGCATTCCGCTAAGTTCTAGAAAATAACTATTATAGGAAGTTCAGAAAGAAAAGGATCTACATTTTGCTCTTATTGGTAAGCCCAAGGTAATTCTAACTTCTACAAAGTTAGATGATTTGCTAGATGACGTTAAAACTTTGCTTGATGAGTATGCTGACATTATTGTGGATGAATTTCCAAATTAATTACCTCCTATAAGAAGTATTAGTCATCACATTGACTTAATACCTGGTGCAAGTTTACCTAACAAAGAAGCTTACAGATTAACCCCTCTAGAAAATGAGGAAATAAAACAACAAGTACATGAGCTGTTGGAGAAGGAATTAGTGAAAGAGAGTTTGAGTCCTTGTGTCGTACCTACTGTGCTAAGTCCAAAAAAAATGGTGGATGGAGAATGTGTACTGACTCCAGGGCAATCAACAAGATCACTATCAAGTATAGATTTCCTTTACCTAGAATTGATTATCTGGTGGACTGTTTAAGTGGTTCAAAATATTTTTCCAAAATAGATTTGAAAAGTGGATATTATCAGATTAGAAAAAGGGAAAGGGATGAATGGAAAACAACATTTAAAACTAATGATGGTCTATATGAGTGGTTAGTGATGCCATTTGGGATTAAAAATGCACCCAATACTTTCATGAGACTGATGAATGAGGTTCTGAAAGAATTTACTGGAAAATTTGTGATATTATATCTAGATGATATTCTAATTTTTAGTCAAAATAGAGAAGAGAATTTATGGCACCTTAAGTTGGTGCTGAGGACTTTGCAGAAGGAGAAGTTGCTGATAAATTTGAAGAAGTGTATCTTCTTGAAGAAAGAATTGGTCTATTTGGGGTTTGTGGTTTTAGAAGAAGGACAAAAAATGGATTATGATAAAGTGCAAACAATTTTAAGTTGGCCAATTCCAAAGAATGATTATGAGGTAAGAAGTTTTCATGGACTTGCTAGTTTCTATAGGAAGTTCATTAAGAATTTCAGTGATATTTGTGCACCTTTAATAGATACTTTCAGAGGAAGTAAACAACCTTTCAAATGGACTGAAGTAGTTGATAGAAATTTTAAATTGTTGAAGAAGAATATAACTGGGAAACCTATTTTGGCTTTGCCCAGTTTTGATAAAGTGTTTCAAGTGGAGACAGATGCCAGTGGAACAGTAGTGGGAGCAGTTTTAAGTCAAGAGCAGAGGCCAATAGCATATTTTAGTAAAAAGTTGAATGAAGCTAAGAAAAATTACTCTTCGTATGATAAAGAATTATATGTTGTTGTGCAAGCTCTTAAAAAGTGGAGACATTATTTAATGCCTAGGGAATTTGTTTTGTATTCTGACAATCATGGTTTGTAGTTCATCAACAGCTAGCCTAAATTAAATCAAAGGCATGCTAAATGGGTAGAATTTTTGCAGAAATTTACCTTCGTTATCAAACATACAAGTGGTAAGTCTAATAAAGTTGCTATGCTTTGAGCAGGATAAGTTTGGTAATGCAGGAAGTTAAGGTCAGTACTTTGGGATTTGAAAATTTGATTGCTATGTATAAAGAGGATGTAGATTTCAAAGCTACTTATGTTGCCCGTGAAAATACAGTTACTCATAACAGAAGTGAGTGGTTATATTACATGGTGCAGGAAGGATTGTTGTTCAAAGACAGTAAGTTATGTATTCCAAGATGTTCAATGAGGGAAAATTTAATTCAAGAAAAACATAGTGGGGGTCTCTCATGACATTTTGGGCAAGAACATACTTTTTCTCTAGTGAGTAATTTTTATTTTTGGCCAAAGATGCAGCATGATGTGAAGAAATTTGTTGAAAGATGTAGAGTCTGTCAACATGCAAAAGGAGGAAGTCAGAACACAGGATTGTATCGACCATTACCTATTCCAACTACGCCTTTGGATTCAATAAGCATGGATTTTGTTTTAGGTTTACCTAGAAATCAGAGAGGTCATGATTCAATTTATGTTGTAGCGGATAGATGTTCTAAAATGGTTCATTTCATTGCATGCAAAAAGACTAATGATGCAACAAACATTGCTAATCTATTCTTTTTTAGAAATTGTAAAGTTGCATGGTTTGCCTTTGAGAATTGTGTCCGACAAAGATACAAAATTTGTTGGTCATTTTTGGATAGCTCTATGGAAGAAATTGGGGATTAATCTCAGTTTTAGTTCTGCTTATCACCCTCAGATTGATGGACAGACTAAAGTGGTAAATTGGAGCTTGGGAAATATACTGATAAGTCTGGTGTATGAACATCCAAAACAGTGGGACTTAGCTTTATCTCAAGCTGGGTTCGCATACAATGATTCACCCAATAGAAGTACAGGTATGAGTCCTTTTCAAATTGTCTATGGGATGCATCCAAGAGGTGTATATGAATTTAGAAATTTGGGAAAACAAGAAAAGAGAAGTGCATAGGGTGAAAATTTTGCAGTTAGTATGCATGAGCTACAAGAAAACATCAAGAAGAGATTACAGGAAAGTGCAGAGAAGTATAAACAGAGAGAAGACCTAAAGAGGAGAGACATGAATTTTCAGATTGGAGACTTAGTAATGGCCTATCTTAAAAAGGAAAGGTTCCCTAAAGGAACTTATAATAAGCCGAAGCTTAAAAATATTGGACCTTGTAAAGTTTTAAGGAAGTTTTTTGCAAATGCTTATGAAATTGAACTTCCTTCTGACCTTTAGATTTCACCAATTTTTAATGTTTCAAATTTATATCCTTTTAGAGATGCAGGTATCCAACCAGATAGTGTAACTTCAGATAGAGATGATCCAGCTATAGATTGGCAAGGAAAAATTCCACAAAAAGAACAACCTCAGATTGAAGCCATCCTTGACAAAAGAATCTTAAGGAAGATCAGAAACAAAACCTTCTTTCAATACCTGGTCAAGTGGGTAAATCATCCTACTAAAGATGCAGCCTAGATGACCAAACAAGAAATTTCCAAGCACAATATCCTTCCTGAAGATTTAATGGAAAAATATTTTCTTCCCCAAGAGTATGATGCAGGAGCATCCAGCTCAAAGTTCGTTGAATGATGAATCAATTTAATGTCCAACTCAAAGTTCGTTGACCGATGAGTAAGCTTTCCTTGTAATCAAGTTCTAGATGGATAGGATTCGATGATAAGTATATAGAATTAGTTTTAATTTGTAATAAGTGGCAGTGTTGCGTTTGTTCTCCTTAATCCCTACATGGATTTCTTAAGGATTGATCTTTGTCGATAGGGTTTTGTTTTATTAGGTTCTCAAGTCCATCTTAGTCGGATCTAACAGGTTTTCTGAGTGTTATAAATTGATTTGAGTGTAATAGATGGGATAGAGAGGAGTGGATGAGTGTATGAGAGTGAAAGGGCATAAGAAAAGAGTGTGCATAGAAGGAGTGGATAAGTGAATTTTCTGTATATAGAATTCCGATCAAATTGAATAAAGAACAGAGGATTACCTTCTGCATGTGTTTGATGGATTCCCGGTTATATATAATTTTGTAGATCTATGAATTCATCTGTGTTCACTCCATATAGAATTTTTTGTATAAATTCTTAGCTTTTTAATTGCAGCGTAATTGATTCTTTTAGTGATCATTCGGTGTGCTGCGAAGATAGATCTAAGAGAAGATCGAACAATGAAGAAGGATCATGATAGAAATCAATGGCTAAATTTTTTTTGGCATCTGGAAACAGGTCGATGATCGAGAATCAACCCGCAAGAATCAACAATGCAGAAGAATTCGAAATTGTGGGAACTCAATTTCGATAAGTCAAGTCCCGCAACCTGCATGCAGAATAGACCTCTGCGGCCGCAATTAGTTGCGTAAAATCAATATTAAAAGTTGTAATACCACATCCCGCAACCCGCAAGTTGTGAAAAAAGGCATTGCGGAAAAGGAGTTGCGGAAAAGGTGCTGCAAAAAAGGGTGTTGTGGAAAGGGAGTTGCGGGAAACGTCTTGCGGAAAGATGAATTACGGAGGACCTGAGTTAAAGGTTGGAAAGAATATTTCGATTAGGAATTCAGCCTATAAATTGAAGTCTTGGATTAAGTTGGTCCTTGTGGCCATGATATTGTATTCATGAAAGACAAGAGAGGGTAGTTTTGATTTTGGCAATATTTAGGCATTGTCTTTTTTATCTTGTAGGGGCCTAGGGAATATTTTGAAATTTTCATTATGTACTCTTTTCTATGTTAATATAATTTTATGCTTTCTTACAAAAAAAAACCAATTTGAATCCCATAGGTGAGGAACGTGAGTCACATTTATGATTTCATATATATTTATAACAATTGAAAACCTATAGTGAAAGTTGGACCCATTAAACATGTAGGAAAAGTGTTGATTGATAAAAATATCCCTTCGGGATATTTCAATGGAGCGTGGTAGGGACTGAATTCAACTTGTAGCATGGGAGGCAATACTTTATTTCTCAAAAAGTCACTCAATTTAGTTTAAATTCAATCTTGGACGAGGAAACAATAGTTATGAAGAGTTCATGGTTCTTATGTTTTACTTGAATATTACATTGGATAAAGGATTTTATAGCTGCAAGTTTTTGGTGAGTCACATTTAGTTATAAATTAGATCTTGAATCCAATCCAGATACATAATCTCAATCTAATCCTTCTTTCGGAATAGTCAAAGGTGAACTTGAGTCTATTCAACTAGATTTATTATACTCATGTCTATATGGAATTTAATACAAAGATTGATGCTCTATCCAAAGCTGGTTTAGCACTTCTTGTAGGTTCTATTTATTTGGAGTAGCATTAAGAAGGCGATGTCATTAAATCCATACAATATATTGTTGTAATTCATTTCAAGTTCGTGTTTTCAAAAGATGTTGGGTCCTCTTTTGGAATAGATTAATTTGTAATATGCTAAATTATGGACATTGCCTCTATGGGATATAGGCTTTACAAGAATATGTTGATTGAAGGTTGCTATACATTAGAATTGTGGAGGACTTCTTATGTTTATCACTCAAATGAAAAAGCTCAAGATATATGTAATGTGCTTGAAGCACATGAAGAGACTATTTTTAGTTTTGAGCAATAATTAAAAATGTGTTTTTCCTCATAAAATAATAATAACAATAATAATCAATTTACCAATAATATAATTTAATTATATTTTTATGAAGTCAAATTAAAAATTTATTTATAAAACCGTATATATACGAATTTAATAATATGAAAAGAAATAATATTAATTACTAGTTAAAATAAATTAACAATAACTTGATAATTATGTTATAGTAATAAATTTTAAAATAAAATATAATACAAAGAAAATGGTGAATCATTTCCCATATATTTTGTGTAATTGCTTTTTCTGATGTCACCAAGATCAAAAGTAATGTCCAAACTCATACATTTATTAATTTGGTTGCAATTGAGTTTGACTAGGACACTTACGGTGATGCAAGATATGATTTTAATATCAAGGCATAGTTAAATGTTACTTCAGATGTTTTTAAAGGAATTATCAAAGATGAAAATTGGGTCTAAACTATAGAGACAATATTAGGCATACCCTACATCTCAAATGTTGTGTCTTCTCTAAAAATTATTTATAAACATTCTTACCATTTGTAACCTCCAAATTATCCATGGCCATAAGATTGTTTAGAGCTCCTTATAGATACAATAATTAAATATATAACACCTTTGGTTATCATATGCACTTCCACATATTCCCTCACAAAGGTGTGTGTTTTTCTCATATTAATATCACACAAACACTTCCTAGTATATTTCAAAACCTTAAGACAAACATTAAACTATAATGAAGGATAATGCCAAATGAGACAATATTATAAAATTTTGCATATCGTTCACTTTGGAATATTTGTCATATGGCCCTTCATCGCATATCCCTTCTCTAATATCCAGTGAGGATGTTGTGTATTTTTTTCCTTCTACATTATTGGAATGTTGGAGCATTGATAAATGTTAAGTCATGTACCAAGTTGTAACAATCTCATAAATCCAAGAAAAGCATATACCCTACACCTCTACATGCATCATGCACCTATTCTCTACATGTGTGACCCATACATGTGTCTTGATCCAACACAATTTCATTGTACTCTCTATCTTATCCAAATCATATGTTATGTGTACATGCAACTATATTCCATATTGCTTTTGTGTCAACTTGTCACCCATCAAGTCTTCCTGATATTTCCATAATTATTTCTATGTTCATAGTTTTCTATAGATTGTGTTTTAATCCTTTAGCCAATAACAAGAATCTAACCTTTGAGTTATTTCCTATAATGGATAACTTTGTCTTTTTCAAGTTTTGATATACTTGTTAGAAAAGATAAATAAACATGAGAGAGATGCACCCAAAAACACAATATGTTATTATGAGTAATTGGTGAAAAACTTACAATGGAGTTTACCTCCTTATATATCAATGTTCATTGAGCAACTTATTTCCAATTATGAATGTGGGATAAACCACTTTACACTTAAAGTGAACATTAGTCTAACTTAAAGTCATAAAGTGACTTTAGTACAAAGCAAGCCTTATATTCTAACACCGACTCTTAAGGATGACATTATTGAAAGAAAAACATACTAATTGAAGATAAATAGACTAATTGAAAAGATCATAACCAAATATAATCAAACATTCTTTAGAATCTTCTTCTTTCAAAACATTAAATTCTTGGATCAAGTAGTATTTCATCAAGCTACCTCATTTCCCTTGTAAAGTTGTATCTCTCAAGTTGAATTCCCAAGTTCTCTTATTCCACTTCCCTAAACTCCCAAATTATGAATCTCCTTAATTAAATTATAGGACAAAAATCCACGTCCATATCTAATAACCTCATACAGGTAAATTCCCAAAATTCACAAAATCCCAAACTAATTGCGCAACCATCCATGCTTTGTTGTCTCTACATTTGATCCCATACTATATTCAAAATGTTGACTTCTTAAAATGCATAGAAGTTCCTTTCTTCAATAATATAATCACCACTATCAGCATCCAGTGGATTCTAAAAAATGGCTATACTGGCATAGATCCATCTTAAACCTGGATCTATCAAACACTGAGAGGGATCCAATTTCTTAAGGTGTAATTTTTTAAACTAAAATTCAGTACATGTCTAGAAAAAATTTACACCTAAAGAAATTTGATCCCTCTTGTTGCTTAATAGATCTAGGTTTAAGATGGAGTATGTTGGTTTTATTTTTTATTTTTTTTTAAAGTTGACATGGATTTTTTTAATTATTTTTTATTTGGTTTTAATTTTTAATTTTATGATCTAACATTATTTTTTAATTACTTTTTTTTTTATTTGGAAACATTAGATAACTTTGGGCTACATTGTGTGACAACATATTCCACATAATGGGTTGCAAATCACCTCGCTGCTCTCGATTCAATTAGCTAAAAGCGATTTTCCTTTGGATTTTCGCTTGAGGACATCATTGGATTAAAAATTATAGCTGCAGGTTGTATGAACCATTTTCTTGTAGTAGTAGCATTACATCTCCCCATTGTATTTAGTTTATATTATCCAATTTTTCCTTGAGTATAATGCCATCTCAGGTGGAGAATAACTTTTGTTTTCTCCTATAGTGAATCTCCTTTCTTCGTCTAAAAGGATAGCAATCATATCTTCTAGAATTTGAGAAGGTAATTGACTATAGTAAATTGTTATATGTAGAAGAGATATTGTTAAGTAAAATGGGTTTGGTATCTTATTCATCCACTATAGCTTTGACTTGAACTAACTTTTTGAAAAGAGATTGTAGATTATTTATGTGGCTAGACTTAGTGGTCTTGGAAAACATATTGAATATGGATAGTTGTAGTTTCAATTAAAACTTTTCATTATCTGCTTATGCTTCAAATTCTAATTCATATTGTCTTGAATTACCATGGATATTTTTCTAGGTCCATATTTAGAATTTGAGAGAGAAAGACCAATAAAAGCTTTGGATTTATCATCTTTGCTTTCCCATTGCAATATTTTATTTGGATATGTTGGTGATGTCTCGGTTCCCTTTACAATTCATAACAAACTTTTATTCAACAATTGCATCTAAATTTTTAAATTCCAAGTGTGTAAATCGAAGCCATAATGTTTCTCTAATGGAAGTTCCATTGTTTTATATCCCAATATACTCACATGTATACTATTTTTGCTGTAAATTTGTAAAATACAATGAGAATCATGTAAAAAGTATTGATATTTGCGACTAGTTTTTCAAGGATACTAACAAAACAGAATTGTGTCCTAAGAAGACAAACATAGATGTTGAAAATCTATCATAGAAATCAAGATACACATCTACACATCCTATTAAACATAGATAATATGATACAAAAAATTAATAAGAAACTAAATCATTAGAAAATTAACTTGTATTGTGAGTTTGTACGACAATGTATGTGTTGGGATCTAATACCTATTACAGTTAGCATGCATAATGATTCTCAAAGTTAAACAAAGGATTAAACAATGGCAAAACACACAATCACATAATAGACAAAAAATTATCCTAGAAAACCCTTTATAGGGAAAAACCAACAAACCAATGAACTTTACCACTCATTTATTATCAGCATTCTGAACCAGTGTTTACAATAGTGATTTACTAGATTGCAAATTCTTAAGCATAAATTCACTACACTTATTCTAGTACCATATAGTACTTCAGAGCACAATGAAGTTTCCTTTTTCCATACATTATATTTATAGATGCAACACATACACTAGCTCATGACACCCGAGTTAGTTACAATGAACTACTCATTAATGGAGATCCATAACTTCCTAGAAAGTACTTTTCGTTATTATGTTACAGTCGAGTTGACTGAATCGGTCTTGGTAAACTGTCAGTCGAGCTCCTCATAGTCCAAGTGTTCATCAAATTATTTCTCGCTTTATCCTCGTCGACTTCCCATTGATTAGTCGTAGTCATTGACCAATTGACTATTCTAGTTGGTCCATTGACCATTCTTTCCCCTTCTATTGACTTCAATTCCAATTGAGTTGGTAACCAATCGACCATCGACTTCGACCATTGATTTCCATGCAAAGAATATAACACACCCACCATTCTCCCAATTGTTGTTTTCTTTGCTTTAATTGGATATTAAATTTTTTATCTCACTTGACCAGGCCTGACAAACCCATTGATTCCATACACCAAGTAAAGTTCTCAGTGCTCACAGACTTGGTTAGTGAGTTTGCACTATTATTCAGTGTGTCTACCTTTTCTAGCAATACTTTCTAGTTCTCTATAGTGTCTGTCACAAAGTTGTACCACAAATATATATGATTTGTCTTTAAATTATATTTTGGGTTCTTTTCCAATAATATTTCACTTTGACATTCACAATCCAGCCTAATAGCATGTTGTTTGAAACCAACCTATGAACACAATATCTACAAGCAAACAACCTCCTTGCTTGTGTGAGTGGCTGGCATGTATTTAGTCTCATTAATCGATAGTAAAATGACCGAACACCTCCTACTTATCCAACTGACTAACCCACTGAATAATTTGAAAACATATCCACTAGTCTACCTTCTAAGGTCAAGATCTCCAGTCCAATCAAAATCGACAAAACCATGTATATTTATTTGCTTGTGGACTTCAAGTATCCCTTAATAACATATTGCATAATATGTTGTTCCATACATATACATGAATACTCTCTTGATTGTGGTCCAGTGCTCCTTTTTAGGTGTCAACATGTATATACTCAATACTCGCATTGCATGGGCAATATTAGGATGGGTACACCATTGCATAAAATGGGATACATGTAGAACTAGTATAGGGAACTTGTGTCATGTGCTCTGTCTCTTCCTATGTCTTAGGAAATTGTTCAATAGATAATTTAACTCCTGCAGGAATAGGGACCTCAACCGGTAAACATTTCAAAATTGTCTCAACATATTTACTTTGACTCTTCTATCTACTTGTTATCTCTTTATTTCAATTCCAAGAATGAAATGAGTTGCACTAATATCCTTCATGTCGAACTTGGAATACATTTGCAGTTTAACCTCCTTGACACATAATTTCTAACCAACAACATGTCATTGACATACAAAATTACATATGTAAAGTGATCACTGACTTTATTTCTATACACATAGTGATTGACCCGACTTCTCGCAAACCCCAACTACTAGATATACATATTAAACTTTTGGTGTCACATCCTGGGTGATTTCTTTAAAGCACAGAGAGAATTCTGGAGCTTGCAGAGTAGCTCTTTCTCTCCTTTTAGTGTGAAACCATCAACTTGTTGCATATTAACTTATTCTTTAGGATCACCATGAATAAATATTGTCTTTACATCCATCTTTTCTATCTCAAGGTCAAATGTTGCAGCTAAAGACATTAGTACCCTAATGGAAGCTACCTTTGTAACAGGGGAAAAAATATCATCAAAGTTAACTCCCTCGACTTGGGGAATAAATATTTGCTACTAGTTGAGCCTTATACTTCTTGACTTGTCCGTTGCATTTATTGTTTTGTTAAATACCCACTTATCATCAATGGGTTTCCTTCCATTTGGAAACATGACTAGATCCCTTCTTATTTTCTTCCTCTAAGACTCCATTTCTTCTTCCATGGTCCTTATCCATATTTTACCCTCTGTAAAGTTGACCACTTCTTTAATTGGATTGGGATAATTTTTTGTGGGTAGAGTGAAAGTATGGTGGACTACACCTTTCGGGGTTTTGTTTTGATCGACTAGACCTTTTGAAGATCGGATTTTGTTGTTTTGCCTCATCATTGGATTTATCCAACTCATATGAATCCAAATATTTATCGGTTATTTCAAACTCCTACTTTTTTGGTTCATTTTCTCTTCTATCCTCTTCAAGCATTGAAGTACCTATGAGCTCTTTGAATATCACATCTCTACGATAAACCGCCTTCCTTGTAACTAAATTCCATAGATTATACCCTTTCACTCCATCCTTGTACCCAATTAAGTTGCATTTCTCAAGCTTGTTGTTGATTTTTGTTCTTTTCTCCTTTGGGACATGCACAAATAAATCACACCCAAATATTTTGAGATGTACAAGAGAGGGCCTCTTAACATCCCAAACCTCATATGGAGTATTTTCAACCAAATTTGTTGATGGTGATCTATTCACTAGGTAACATGTCATGTCAATATCTTTTGTCCATATTTCTTGTGCCATACCTACACCACTGAGCATGCTCCTTACTTTCTCTATTAGGGTTCTATTCATTCTTTCAACAACTCCATTCTGTTGAGGCATTTATGGATTTTTGTTTTGTCAAGATAAATTGTGTTGTCTGCAAAATTGGTCGAACGCCCTAGTACATAATCCTCTCCCATTATTGGTTTGTAGCACCTTAATCTTTCTATCGATCTAATTTTAACTCTTGGAACCTTTCAAAAACCTCAAGTATCTTCCTCATAAAATACAACCATGTTATTCTAGAGAAATAATATATGAAAGAAATGTAATACTGATATTTTTCAAGTGATGGGGCCAGTACTGTTCCAAACACATCATATGTATTAAATCCAGTATTTCTTTGGCCCTTGTGGTCCCAAATGAAAGGCTTACACAACTATGTTTACCAAAAATGCAATGTTCACAAAAGTCTACTTCTTCATAACAATTAGTGATACCTTCGACCATACCTTTATTGTGCATAGAACAAATACCTCTCTCACCAATGTGTCTCATCTGTTGATTCCACAAGATGGTCAAGTCGACTAGACAGGAGGATATATCATCGGATTCAAGAAAATTTGCATTTGCAAATCCATTAGTGTCAATTCTTCCCAATAGATTGTATAATATTCTAATCTAGACTCCTCTCATCAATACCAAATATCCTTGCACCATGTTACACGTATCTTTCTCACATACAAACCGCACACTTGCATTCCCCGTCTTATGAATAGATATCAAGTTTTGATCCAAACCTAGGATATGCATTGTTAATTTTTCCACTTTCAGATCTGATAATTATTCCCTTATGAATTTTATGCAACTAATTCTTCATAAAATAACTATACATTGAAACATTCAACCATATGTTACACTTTAAATAAAATGAATGATTGATAAAAAAAATGATTAATACAATGCAATACATGGACCATTAAATAGGTCTCATCATTCCTTTTCAAATGTAAAAGGAACGTCCTTTCACTCTTTATTTAGATGCTTAATTAACCAATTATTATATCATATTTTATTATCTCCTCTCCCATGGTTTCATAAAACATTGGTATTATTCCATGGTATTTTATTTCTTTATCTTTTCATCTTAATGTTTAATTCATTATTTTTATTATCGCCTCTCCCATGGTTCCGTAAAACCATGGTATTTTCTCAAGGTATTGGCCCATGGTATTTTATTTCCTTATCTTTTCATTTTCTCTTATTTATTTACACATATCGTCAACTTATTCTTCAATGTACATAACAATATCTAGAAACTTAGTCTTCATATCAAGGATTTCCATGAGCTTGCTTCACATGCACGTCCATCCATGTCATAAGAGATCTAGTGTGTGTGCACCCACACTGGAGTAGACTTGACCAATCCAACGTGGGTATATACTCCCTAAGAATGGACAAGTCAAATCCACCCTATTATGACATGGAATACTAGATTCAGATAGGCATTAAGTTCCATTATCAAGAAGGTCTATACCAAGGCCTCCCAAAACTAGGGAGTAGATCTGTAAGCACCCAAGGCTTCTCCAACTTGACCAAGAACCATGACCAAGAAATGATACATATAATGAGCCTCACATACACTATGGAGTGAACCATCATCATCCTCCATAGGTCAAATCACCATGACCCATCAATTCAAGAACCATGGCTACATCTAGGAGGACGTCTACCCATAGCTGCCCCAAACATCAACATGCAACACACCTACAATGGTTTCTCTCACATCTTTTAATAATAGTCAAACTTTACCTCATTCAAAAATCTTAGTTGATGAATCATCTAATAGAAGAACATCACCACCATCAAACCTCTCATATTCACAGGACAATTCTTTGTGTGATGTCATATGAAATGATGCACCAAAGTCGATCAACTAAGAGTCATGGTCTGATTATGTACTTATCAATACTAAATACACATCTCCTTTCTCTTCAATTGAAGGCTTACTTTCATTTGACTATGTTTCCTCGAATTCTTTGTTCTTTTCAACTCCCACCAAATTAGAGTTGCACTTATAATGCCTGACTTTGCCACATTTTCATAATTTTCTCATCATCAATTTATGGGATCTAAATCTAGTCCTAGATATACCCCTCAACTTTGATCTTCTACCAGAGGATTTTCCCTTTCCTCTATCAATCGGTCGACCTCTCACGATCAAGGTGTCATGGGTCAAACCTTCCATGTTCTTTCATCTCATCTCCTCTAACCATAGAGATGTAACCACATCATCAATATTCAATGTGGTATTATTGCTTCCAATAGACATGACCATGATATACCATGAATCTAGAAAAGAATGCAACAACATGATACATTTCTCATCCTCAATGATTTTAATATCCATAGATGGAAATTGACTAATCATAGTGTTGAACGCATTCATGTGATTTATAACTAATTCACCCTCATTCATCCTCATAAGTTGTAGTTTATTCCAAAGAAAACGCTTGTTAACCATATATTTCAACTAGTATAATTTCCCAAACTTTTCCCACATTTTGTTTGTAGAGTCTTCTTTTGAGACATTCAACAATACAAAATCTAATAAACAAAGTTGGATTGTACTACTTGTTTTCCTGTCGATTATCTGCCAATGTTCCTTCGACATACATGTAGGAGTGGCTCTAGGGTCAACAACAACCCATTTTTCTTGATCTACAATGATATACTCCATTTTAAGCTTCCATAGCTCAAAATTCCATCCATTAAAATTTTCAATTTCTATTGTCGAACTGCTAGCCATTCTCAATTATGAATCAATCATTCTATAACTCCCAATGAAACTAGGTATTCTCCGTATAAAAGACCAAGAAAAACCATCAACAACAAAGGCGTTCCCTTTAATCCAAATATAGCTCTAATATCAAATATTGGGTTATAATACCTATTACAATGAGTATGCATAACTATTCTTATAGTAAACCAAAGGGTTAAAATGGAAAACCACATTGTCACATAATACACAAATTTATTCTAGAAAACTCTTTACAGGGAAAACCCAACAAACCAATGATTTTTACCACTCATATATTATCAACATGCTTAACCAGTGTTGATCACAATAGCTTAAGTGTGAATTAACTACACTTATTCCAGTATCATGCATTATTTCACATCATGATGATTTTCATTTTTTTCCTTACATCATATTTATATATGCAACACGTACACTAGATTGTGATACCCAAGTTAGTTACAACTAACTGCTCATTAACGTCGATCCATATATTCGTAACAACTTTCAGTTATTTTGTTACAGTTGACTTGATTGAGTCAACCTTGGTTGACCGTTGGTCGAGCTCTTTGTCATTCAGGTGTTCATCAAATTCTTTCCCACTTTATGCTCGTCGACTTCTTGTCAACTAGTCGTGGTTGTCCACTAGTTGACTATTCTATTTGGTTCCTCAACTAGACTTCCACCATCTATTGACTTCAATTCCAACTTCCTTATAAACTAGTCGACCATCAATTTCAAACGTTGGTTTGCATGCAAAGATTATGACACACCAAACAATATGGACTAGACTGGATAACTCCTAGATCGTATGAATATAGGTAATATTTTATGGAAAAACACTCATGTAGTGGCTATCTAGCGGCTTGCTCCTTTATTGGATAGATTCTTGACATGTTCACAGGTATATCTTATCACTGATAATGAACATAAACTTGCTTCTTCAATCACATGACCTCATATAATCACACCTTTATGATTCTCCATATCATCATGTGATTCAAGAGAAGAGCATACTTACAAACTATCCATGGCCGCTCTCCTACTCCGATACCATATCACAAAATCTAGATAAACACATGAGAGCAATAGACACAATAACACATTATGAAATTAAGAGTAAGTGGTGCAAAAATTACAATGGATTTCACCTCCTTATATATCAATGTTCACTAAGCAAATCATTTCCACTTATGAATGTGGGATAAACCACTATACACAAATTGAATATAATTGTAACTTAAAGTCATAAAATGACTTTATTAAATAGTAAGCCTTATATTCTAACAACTTTGTTATTCTTAATTTATAATCTGTGTGCCTCATCTGACTCCAAGGCTAAGTTAACTTATGATTTATACTACTTCTCACCTTAACACCACTTTAACCATTATGAAGGCTCAGTTAACTTATGATTTATACCACTTCTCACCTTAACACCACCTTAACCATTATGAAACATTTCCACTTTGAGGTTTTTTTTTTTCTTTCTTCTTAAAATAGCTTGTCTCAAAATCATCAATATCTTAAATAACTTGTTCAAAGCCAACTTAATCAAATATTGATTCAAGATTTATGAAATCGTAAGTCCATAAGCAAGGCACCAAACACTTCTTTAATGTTTTTAAATCATAGTTTTCTCTATGACCACATATTTTCAAATACCTTTCCTCGATTCACTTTAGTTGGAATTCAATTAATAAATAAATAGCAATGTTAATAGTGATGTCATAAAACATACAAAGTATGACTTCAACTTTTAACATATCCCAAGGTGGGGAACCATTAGTTCTTTTATTTTTAGTCCCCCCAATTTTTTTAAAAGTATATGGATCCATTAATTGTTCTTAATTTAAGACACCAAATATGGAATGGCATGGTTCATCCCATGACCTTGTTTCTATTAACACGGCTTTGCACTTGATTGGAGAGCCTGCTCCTTGTGTGGGTCCTTGTAGTGACTATCTTATACTTCGTTTTAACGAAGAAATTTCCATTGTCCATCTCTACCTTAATTTTTTGTTGGTCAGTTTCACTTATTAAAAAAATAGTTTACATCGAAAATATAAATGTCTTTTTATTTTGAACTCCTCTTTCCATCTTTATGGTTACAATTACTTTTAATTTAACTTTTCAATAATTCTCTTTTCTAGAGTCCACGACGGTTAGAGAAATTGGTAGTGAGTAATTGATATTCTAAATTGTAAATGGAAGGTTACAAGTTTTAATCTCCATGGGTATTTACAAAAAAAAAACTTATCTTTTCTCAAAGAGACATGATTTCAATTTGACTTCCACCAAATATTTGAAGCAATATAAACTTGGTTTCAAGTAATTTAACTTCCTAGGAAATTTTTGCAACCACTTTTGAAATGGTTGATCTTCACACAATAATGTCATTTAAATTTTCTCATACTACTTATCATGATTCTCATACATCAATCTTTCTTTCGAATGTTTCCTTTGTTGGGTTGTGTCATTTAGACATTGTTTCAAATCCCAACATCTTAATCATGATTCTCGTACACCAATCTTCCTTTCGAATGTTTCATTTGATGAGTTGTGTCATTTAGACATTGTATCAAAGCCCAACATCTTCACATGTGATGTGTTTCTCTTGTATCAATATTTCCACCAAGTCTTCAATTATTGCATTCATTATTATATTCCAATTGTGATGAACGTTATTTAGCTCTTCGATAGGGTATGAAATTCAATAGTCACTAGTGTATCTATAATCCCTATATTGGGACAAATTACATCATTTATAAATATGGTTACGGACACATCAATCACATTCACAAATGTTCTTTGAAGAGTAATATGGCCTAAAACTAAATGATTTCTTGTTAAATGGGAAATTGTGTTGTAAAATGAAACATATTTCTACAAGTTCTTCAAGCCAAGGTTAAACACAATGCCTATGCAAAAATCAAAGTTCAAATCGCCAATTAGCAATACAAAATATTTCATTAAAAAACAATTATATTATGCCTTTATATATCTCTAGTCATTTCTGATGTGATAATAAAAAAATGCTTCCATGGTTGAGTACTCTAGTATTTTTTACAACATCGGACCAAGGAACAAAATGTATTTAAGTTCCAAAGTCTCGGTGGTTTTGTTTCGGTTATTCTTATATTTTGTACTTCTTGTTAAGTAATGCACTAGGTCATTTTTTTCCATCATGATCTTGGATACCCAAGCATATAACTTAAATCGATTGTTTTTTCCATTCCAAAGCTATGATGTGTTTCTACTTCAAGACCTCAAACATCAACAAATTCCTTTTCTCAGGAACATGTACAAGATCCATCATTAAAGAATAGAAAAGAGAAGATCATATGCAATTGTCAACTACTTAATATAAATGCATTGACATCCTACCAAAGAAGAATTTGTAACTAGGATCGATATCCTCTCACCTAGTGATTTACATGCATTTAACCTATCTATATCATCTTTTTCCTTCAAAATAAAACTATTTTTATTTAGTAAATGTTCAAAAAAAGTATTACATTCTCAATTAAATTTTTCATAATCCCAGGAAAGCCATCAAAAGATAATCTTCTACTAAAAGGTCTTCAACAAAAATATATGGCATAGCATTGTCCTACACCCACTTAAATCAATTGTTTACTAATGGATTACAAATAAATAATAAGAATTTTTTGCAAACTTATTTCCACATTGATTGCCACCAATGAAAATGTGATTTGATTCTAGAACTACAATCAAGTTTTGCACATAAATCATATATACTAAAAATATAATTGCAATCAAGTTTTGCATGTAAAACATATATGTTCAATTTGAACAAAAATTTTCTATCATTTGTCATTGTATTTTTATTTTAAACTGATTGGAATGTGTGATAACCCAACATTGGGATGTTAGTTAGAAAACCAATGAACTTAGATTAAACAATGCATTGACCCACTGAGTGATTTTCCACTACTCGAAGGATCAACTAAGCATCCATCGAGTGATCTCGGCTAGGTTAACTACCTCACTAGGCATAGTAAAAGGTTAAAAAAGTGGATTGTGTAACCACATGGGGATACCTTAGGCGATCAACATTTCCTAACCAATCATTTTTAATGGGAGATTGGTGATGCACTCAAGTGTATGAATAGATGCTCTACATTGTGAATCATGTGTTATTAACAATGTTGTGTGTAAATGCTTCATATTTTGAATGGAATCTTATGTGAGAATCTTGAAACTCTACACACATTTCGGATAACAAATATACATCCATCTTTAGGAGAAAAAATGGTGTGTGTGTCCACTATTAAAGACAAACTTTACCTTAATGTTGTAACAGTATTTCAAAACACCACCAACTCTGCTTTAATTATAATTTATTCTTCTGCAATGCACATGTGATTCCTAACATGGTAACAGAGAGTAGGGTTTTTATATCCTATCTCAATTCTAGTCTCTACAAGACATCTTAAGCATCATTGCATCACAAGGACACTATGGATGTTATTTGTGCTCCTAGAAATCAAATATTTGGAAAGGAAAGACTTGTATTTGCATGCAAGGTTTTTTGAATCATAGATTTATTGGGTAATATGGGTTCAAAGCATGATCTTCTATTGCTCAATGAACTTAATAATTGCAAGTGGGTGCAAGATATGGATATATCATTAAAGGGTAAAGAACTATTTCCCAATATTGTTGCTCTCAATCCTCAGAGATGAGCACATAATGTTCATGGTCGATGGAAAGAAGGATAACATTGTAGGATTATGGCGACCTTCATTTCAAAAGATATTCATTTCCATACCAATGGGATCCACCCTAGGAATGGATTTTGGAAAAGTGGAAGAAATTGTTTGAGAAATATTTAACCAAACTTGAGTTATGCTACTTGAGAAAAGTGTATCTATGTTTCTCCTCTCTCTTTCAAGAGGATTTACAATTATCTAAATCATGTAAAGGTTTTGCAATTGAAGTTAGATAAATGTGGGAAATATTTCCTAAACAAAGGTGGGAAGGAATCAATTTGATGTCAATGAATCTAAAAAAAGCATATGATCTTTTATGTTCTACATTTTGGGCAAATTGGACTTCAAGAAAACGAGACAATAAGGATTACCCCTCTTACTCCTTTTTATATTTTTTAATTAGGGTACAACAAAAATGATGTGATCATTGAAAGATTATAAATAATAAAGATCATTTCACTAAAGGATAGGGCAAACGAAGCCATGGAGAAAGGGTCAAGATGGAAATCAAGAAAGAATCCATGGAGTTGACCATCATAAGGATCCTAAAGATCATGTCGACATAAGAATAATGGTGGTTATATATAGCCAACAAATAACCAAGAATTTCAATAGAAAGAAGGATCTTCCTTGTTGCGGGAGAATAAGGCACTTAGAGAAGAATTGCTTAAAGAAGATCAATGAACTTGAGAAGGTTAAAACATTTGAAGGTGGACAACAATAATGCACTCAATAAAATGAAGGTGATGGTACCTATACCTTCTTTGTTTGTTCTTATTGATTTTTGCATATGCATACTTCTCTCAAGGAATGGATGATAGAATGAGGTTGTTCCCATGCATGGATAAACATGCTTGTAAATTTCCTCGTTGACTAAGAGACCATGAAATAGAAGATATTTGTTGCAAATGTGATGCACAATATGTCATTGGTAGTGGTGAGGTTGATTGTAAAAATGGTGTAGTTATTGATGTATAATATATCAAGGCCCTCACTGTCATTCATTATTAGTATATTAATTATGGTTAGGTCAATTTAGTAGTAGGTTACATCATGATCACTTCATATCATGTTTATAATAAAGGAGATTCATTTCTACATTCATGTCATCATGTCTTGTGCATTGTATTTATTATAAGAAAATGTTTTCCCCTCAAAGAGGCTTATTATTCATTGTCTATTTATCATTATCAAGGCATGGAGCTACTTTTATTTTTGTATTATGTTATCTACAAGGATTGGTTCACAACATTCGGTATCGTAGCATATGGTCCTTGTCTTGGCTCGTTCAAAATGAATGATTTTTCCATTTTCACTATAAAAAAAATTCTAGGATGTTTCAAACAACAATTTGTTTTGGATATTAAGGAGACATAGCAAAGTACATGTGGCAATTTTTAGATTATGCTTTGCTATAATATTGGAGATACAGTTTATGGAATTTAGGGTCTTTTAATAGTCCAAAAATTAGTCCCAAACAAGTGTTCTAGGAAAAAATGTCATATGAAGCTTTTGAGATCCAAATTGAGTGCCAAAAATTGCATTAGATACTAGATAGAACACAATATTTCAGTAAAAATAAATAAAAAACACGTTTGAAACTTGAATACGTGGCATTTTGTACAACTTTGCTATCTAGAAAATGACGAAAATAACAAGTGGGAAGACCCTAACTTTCTCTTTAAATATGAAAATTTGGAAAAACCTACACCACTCTAGAGGAAATATCAGGCTACTATAAGCCAAAATTTTAGAGTTGCAGTGGCTTAAATTTCATAGTTACCTCAATCGAAAGGTCGACTAGCAAGATAGTCTCCAAATCAAGGTTTTAAAAAGGTATGTAACTTACAATTGGCATAAATCTTGATTGGAGGATTTGTTTGAGAATATTGAAAATTGGGGTTAAGGTAAAATATAGAAATATTGATAAATATTATTGTTGGCCTACATGTAAAAGGATGGTGCAAAAAAATGATATACTAATTAAACCCCTAGAGAGCTTAAATATGACTCGGGAAGAAAGTGAAGAGATATATAACAAGTTATCCATTTAGAGAACAAATTTAATGAATCAAAGGATAGATCGATGACAAAGGTGGATTTAACACACATATAAAGTGAAATACAAAGTAAAATGGAAAATGTGGAAATATAGATGGAAATAATGGATCAAAATATGCAATAGAATATGGCCAATCTCATGCAAAACCTAGATCAAAGACTCCCTAAAAGTGATAATGTGACCCAAAGTACTCTGGAAAATAAAGATTGTATTCATGTGGAATAACCTTCCATTAATACACATATTCTAGAAAGATTTAACCCTAATATTGCATTTGATTAGGGATCAATTCCCAAGGGTATTCACTTCTGCAAGGTTGACTTAAAAAAGTTTGATGGAACATATGTCTTTACATTTATTAACCAAATAGAGAAATACTTTGAATTGCATTATATTATGGATGATAAGCAAAGGATTTCCTTAGGGACTTTGTATTTTAAGACAAAACCCTATAAATGGTACCAATGGATAGTTAAAAGGAATCATTCATATCATTATTAGGTTCTAGTTTCAATAGATCTAGATGCATAATATGGTAAAGTTCGAGAACAAGATTTCTCTATTCAGTTCACAAGAATCAAGAACTTAGGTGACATTAAAGATTATAATTCAAATTTCAACTATTTTCCACAATGGTGGATAACATAAGTGGCCAACATTTGTTGGAAGATTACATGGCCATATTAAAAGAAAACAATAAACATGATCTTTATTTAAAACATCCTAAAATGTTATGGAATCTATGCAATATTCTCATCATATTCATGCCAAGAATAGCGCTACATACAAGTATAATATTGGAACATATACAAGAAGTAGAGATGGAAATGTGCCTAATAGTGCAACCCTATATGCACCTACTCAAATATCATAGAAGGAATTCAATGAAAAGAGAGCAAAATGACTATGCTTTGGGTGTAATAACAAATCATCAAAAGGGTGTAAATATCAATAAACAAAATCGTTCACTTTGGAGAATAATTACGAGGATAAAATAGATCATCCACACAAATGGGTGAGGAATAGCTTATGAACCAAAAAGAGCAGGGAAGAGCGGGGAAAATACGTAGAAATTGTTCACAACCTAGATCTAGAGAGGTGTGAAATGTCAGTTCATGCATTGACAGGTGTGCCAAATTTTCAAATATTTGGTTGCAAATGGTTGAAGTATTGACTATGGAGGTAAATGCCACAACATTAAACCTAATATGGGAGACTATAGTTTATCAATCCCCATGTATGTCAATCCCATTGGTAGGCATTGTTATAGGGATTCAACGATTGAGAACCTTGGGTATGATTTCTACAAACTATAATGAATTATTCATGAGATTTGAATATGAAGGAATTCAATATGAACTCAAAGGGTTAAAATTTCCACCCACTCAAATCATGATCTCTCATATAATGGAAACGACCATAAAATAACATTTTGTTGGAGTAATTGATGTAATTTATTCTATGGAGGTGAAGCATGAAGACAAAAATATCAAGATGACTTAACATGTACCTTGGAAAAACACCATAAAGTCTTCCAAGATATTCATAATGGGATACATCCATCTAGAGATCATGTACATCAAATTGAAGTCATACTTGGAAGTACTCCTCATAAAAGGCCTTATATATATATATATATATATATATATATTCATATAAAAAAGGAGAGATTGAGAAAATGGGAAAAGACATGGTGGATGCGGGTATTATTCAACAAACTAGGAGCTCATTTTCGGCACTAGTAGTGATAGTAAGAAAGATAATGCTTGGAGGATATGTATGGATTATAGAGCTCTAAACAAAAACACCAGAAAAGACAAATTTCATATTCCAAATATTTATGAGTTGTTAGATGAGCTTCATGGTGCAGCTTATTTCACAAATTTAGATCTTATATTGAGATACCACCAAATCAAATTAAGAAAATAAGACATTCCAAAATAGCTTTTAGAACACAATGAGTTATTGGTCATGAATTTTGTATTAACTAATGCTCCTTCTACTTTTCAAAGCCTTATGAACAAATTTTTTTGACCTCATCTTATAATGTTAGTTTTCTTTTTGTTGATGATATACTTATTTATATCAAATCACGGGAAGAACACATTAAACATGTGAATCAAGTCCTACAAATTATTGAGATTAATCAATTGTATTTAAAAAAGTCCAAATGTGATTTTGGGAAACATGAAGTAGAATACTTGGATCATAGTGTTTCAAGGGAAGGGGTCAAGGTGTTCCCTTAACAGATTCAATATATCACAAAATGGCCAATTCCTAAGACTGACAAGAGTCTTATAAGAATTTTAGGTCTTATTGATATCACCAATATCTCATGCATTCAAGAAGAGACTATGAATTATACATCCATAACCCTCAACGCAAAGTATTGGGAAGGGACGATTGATCTGTTTGTATTCATGCAAATGTGTATTTATACATTCTAGATATGGTTGGAGTGATTGCACCTGATCCAACAACTTACATTTAAGATATGATTATATATAATCATTTATAGTATTACATTAGTGTGATGACATACATGGGGCCTAAAAGGCCCCCTCAACATCTCCCCCACCCCAAAACTATTTTTTGTCTCAGAGAAGTTATGCAGCAATGTCCTGCATCTCTACTCCTACTGAAGTAATCAATGCTATGCATAAATCATGCACACAATTTTGCATAGGTAAATCAACCGCAACAACTACCATATTGGTAAGAAGATACATGTATACAAGGTTCTACCGTGACTTGTTACTCTTCAGCCTTCATCTTCAATCTGGTAGGTGCCTTTGCAGTCAATGGGTCTTCATTACGGATCACCTTGCTTGCCTTGGAAAACACTCCATGGTGTGACCATATTATCTTTTCGCTCTACCCCCCTATCATTTCTTTTCCTTCTAGTCTCCGAGTTCACAACCCAAGGACTACTCTACACTTCAGATACCAGTGGGCTCAAATTCATTTGTTCTTGCATCATCATTATGTCATTAAACACTTGTTTTGTGTAGTATGTGATGTATCTTGCTTAAATGTTGTCTTCTTTTATCATGGTAGTCTCCAGGGTTACATCAACCTTTACACATGCCTAGTCAATGATGGGAAGATATATCAATGGATTTTGCTACAAGTTTACCAAAATCAAAAGGTAAGGATTTAAATAAATGCATTTGACCATTTGGTCTCATTACCAAAATTGATTATAGATGCAAATATGGCATGAAGATTACTACATCTAAATTTCAAAAATATAAAATTAATGCTTTGATTGAATATGGTCCACCAAGGATAGGTCCTCAAGGAGTATGTCAAGGATTTGGTAAACATTCATAAAAATTTTGAGAAAAGTGAAGGTCATGGAAAGCAAAGTGATCTTTGTACAATAAATCAACCTTTCCTAGTTAGTTCAAGGTGTGTTATTACCTTGATTGGTGATTTTCCTTTACTTGGGTATATTTTTTAAGACAAAATATGGCTTTCATGCAATTTGAGGGGTTAAAGGAATTTGATGAAAAGCATTGTGGTGAACCTGTGAAATGCTTGAGCTCTAATAATGGAAGATAATGTGTAGGTCATGCCTTTTAAGGATACCTTTCTCAAAATGGTATCTCATGGTAATCAATAGTACATTTTAATCCCAACAAAATAGTGTTGTTGGTTACTAAACCTTAATTATAAAGTCTTAATCCCATCTTAATAACTATTTAACAAAATAGTGTTGTAGGTTACTAAACCTTAATTATAAAGTCTTAATCCCATCTTAATAACTATTTACTTATGTGACAGTTGTAAGGTGGTTCTGAGTAAATGCTGTATAAATGTAATATATTCATGAATAAGAAATTAAAAGGGCTAAGGCTTTTTTTATGCCTTCTTGGTTTTCTTGTTCATATTTTCTTTCTTTTTATTATCATGTGGTACCAGAGCATGATAAAAAAAAATGGAGGGAATCATTTTTCAAGGGCACTGAAGCAGACTGTTCATCGTATAAATGTTTTGGTTCGGAATTGACATTTCCAAAATGGATTGTTGGGAGTTTTAGGCTCATAGCAGATATTGTTATGCAAGACAGCCATCTAAAATGTTCGTGTAACCAGTAAACAATAAGGTATGCAATGGAATCGCAGCTTTGAACTATTTTGTTGTATCTCTACCCTGGCAATCTTCTTTTTCTCGGTATTTGCCCTCTTGCTGCAAGAACATGAAATTATCCAGAATAGACTGTCAGCTTACGCGGAAACTAGAAATATCCAGAGACATGAATTTTAATTAAGAACCTGACGTGACTCAAATTTGATGTTCTTGAACGCTGCTGCCCCCCACATGAATGGCTCCCAAGTACTGGACGCTAACAGTCCGTTGAGAGAGGAACGGTACACTGTTGAGACACACAGCAGCTTTAGATTCAAAGGGGTGCTCATACTCAGAGTGGGAAAAAAAAACAATGTCATAGTCATTCTAGCAGTCAAGGATCCAAGTGCTGGAGATTTAAATCTGGACGAACATCCTCATCATCCAAATGCTGGAGATTTAAATCTCGGAGAATTTACTTTTCAAATATGTGAAAGTGGAGGTGAAAGAAGTCGAATAAGGACTTCATATTTATCATTAAATTTCTGAATTTGCAAAGAGTTATAAGGGTTTTTTAAAGGAGTTATGGTGTTTCCTTATTGTAAGTGTTTTTTTGTCTTCATTCCTAAACCCATTTGAAATTGAATCTCGATCTTTGGGTCTTTGAGTAATGAAAGACTTACATCATATAATACATATACATGCACAATACACAAGGATTTATTATTCATGCAAATAAGGCCAAAAATATGAAGTACACAAGCAATCTACTATGAAGGCAAATTAATATTGACATAAGAATTTAGTACACATACATTGAATCTAACACATTGTTTGAACTCGGCCGTAGGATCTGAACATTAACTTAAACTTCTCCACTTGAAGTATTTTCACGAATTATATCACACAACTCACGCTTTAACAGACGGCTTATACAAGAGATTAACAAAATGCAGACGGAAATCACAATTGTTATTAGTGAGCTGGATATACATGATATAGACACTTGCAGATAGCCTTCGGATGGCGAAGGTCGGCACTGCGTAAACACAAAACCTTAGATCAAGCTTCTGATGAGATCTTATACCAGGATGGCAAGTCTCAGAGCATACGTGCTTGATTTACAGACTCGATACTATAAATGATCAGATCTGTTCTGATGCTTTCTTATACCAGATCGGCAAGAAGCAGAGCATACTTAGCCTGATTACAGACGCAAACACAAAATTGACAGAACAGAGGTTCTGATGCTTTCATCTAGCACGAAGCCATGAAGCAGAGCATACTTCTCTTACTTACAGACTCAAACTAGGAAGTCGAGCGGACTACTTGCTCAAGACTCCAGACTCAGATTTGCAGAGCTCACTACTACCTCAATGCGACTCAATGACCCAAATGATCCGATGATCCCAAATGAGTCCGAGGGGTCTTATTTATACAAACTCAGTCGGTCACCTGGTGACAACGAATTGGCACACACCGGTCAAAAAGTAGATCCAGTTACCATAACCTACACTTAAAGGTCAAAACCGAATCATCCGGGGCGACAAGTGGGGACAGCCACTGTCGTTATCTTGTCCCTTAACTGGCCAGAGGCATTACGGGGACCTGGAATCTTCTGTCATGGCCGACAGACTCTAGACATAGTACAAAGTGGACCAATAACTGGCCCACGTCAATTTATTCCTATACTATTACAAAGACGAGCATTAATCCGGCCGTCGTCGGAAACAATGTCAGGTAATCCTGGCTAATTCAGGCTTCAGAGGGTCCACCACGTCTTTCAATCCCATCCGTCTCTTCCTTGGATCATGAGATCGAATTCAGAATCATCAAAATCATAGTCATGACGTCCAAATAGTATATCTTCATCTAATTCTCTGTAAGGCACAGGAGATGGAGGTGGATACAGGAACTGGTCGAAACATCGTTCAATGTCTGAACCTTTAAACAGTGGGTTCGGCTCGCATATAAATTCTCCTCTGAAATGGGAGGTAACTGTATAGTCCAGCGGGATCTCTCTGGTAGTAACTCTGGACTCTATATGCGCACCAACACCGGATCTTCTGATAAACTTTTGCTGTACATAGATCTGATTTCCAAGTGGCTCATAGGTTCCACCTTCATGGATGAGCTTAAATTTAAACCACTGAAAATTCTGGTGAGCAACTTCAAGATCGGCCTTCATGTGTAGAATGAAGTTTGCACGCCGATTTTCCCAATCATTTCTTGGAAAGAAGGTATCCAAGAAAACATCAGTCCACCCAGACCAGGTTTGGTTGAATGCTAAATCAGTGGGGTCTGCGCAGATGATGATGCTGCCTCTTTCTCTGCAGTATTGGAGAATCAAATTGTAGGATGTCCAAGTAAGACGTCCATCGCACAGATCAACATATTTTTCTCCATTTTTATCCTCACCTAACCAAAGCTCTCTGTAGTTAGAGATCTTTGGATATGCATCTGAGAAGCTCTGGAATGCTTCTTTCTCCCATCGCTCTAGGATCTGCAACTTGCATGGCGATGTCTGGATATTTTGAACTAAGGTGAGCTACAAGAATCTCTTTGCTTCATCTACTGAAGCATACTCCAAAGAGTCGATTCGGACATCTTTGGGGAAGGTATTGTCCCAAGGCAGGATGAACAATCCTTCTTTCTTAGCCAGCTCTTCAGGCGTCTTCGGCGCTCTGGCGATTTCTTTTTCAGCTGCAACAATGGTTGCAGTGGTCGGCTGGCTATCTCGGCTGTAGAGACGATCATATACTTCTTTTCTCATCTGAGCCTCTGTCATAGGAGCTTTTCCTTTAGCAGGATCCCTTGGGGGATCATTCTGGTCATCACCTGCTCCTGAACTGCTACTTCCGGCACTGAACATCTTTAAGGCCTTCGGCTCTGTCTTCTGTGCTGATTCCCTGGTTAACATGTCAGCCAAGCAATTCAAATATCCTGGCTTATAAACAATTTCATAATCAAAAGAACTTAACCAAGAAAACCATTTTAAAATTCTACTAGAGTTTTCAGCCATCAAACTCTCATTCTTGAATATGCCGGGCATGATCTTCAGGTCTGTTCGGATAATGAATTTGACAGGCTTTAAAAACAGTCTGAAATGTTTCACAGTTTTCTTCACAGCCAAAATCTCTTTATGGCTTGACGGGTAATTGAGCTCGGCTCCTTTGAACGCACCAGACCCGTAGCCACAGATGTTTTCTTTACCATTAATGGCTTCCAATAGGATACCACCCCATGTAGACGAAGAGGCATCTGTCTCTATGATAAGCTGGCCATTACCAGTAGGTAAAGAGAGGGCAGGCAATTTCATAACTTTCAGCTTTATTTCACGAACTGCATCTGTCATTTCTGCAGACCATCTTGGAGGATTCTTCCTTAGTCTTTGCTGCAGAATTTTGATATCTTCGGCCTGACCTTTGTAGAAGGGCCGAATGTAATTCAGAGATCCCAAGAATCTCTGCAACTGTGTCTTGTCCAATATTTCATCAGGAAACTTATCAAAACCTGACAAGACATGATTCTGAAGGATTATCTATCCAGATCTAATCTCAAAACCTAAGAACTCAATCTTGGTCTTACCAATTTCCATTTTCGGCTCTGACAGAACTAATCCATGCTTGTATACTAATTCGTAGAATTTCTGCAAATGCTTCAGGTGTTCCTGCAGACTGTGAGAGCAAATTAGTATATCATCAATATAAACTAATGCCCAGTTATAATCTCTGAAAATGTCCTCCATACGCTTCTGAAACTCGGAGGGGGCATTGTTTATCCCAAAAGGCAGCACTCGCCACTGATATTGTCCTCTGGGGACCAAGAATGTTGTTTTATATCTATCTTCAGCTTTTATACCTATCTGGTAGAAACCAGATTTCATGTCGAACTTACTGAAGATAACACAACCATTTATTCTCTGTAAAAGGCTGGCTTTATTTGGAAGAGGGTAACGGACTTTCTGTAAAGCGGCATTTAACAGCTTATAATTGACAACTAACCACGGCTTACCTCTCTTCTGCTCAGAATGTTGTTAACAACAAACGTTCTACATGCCCACGGACTCTTTGCTGGTTCTATCAAACCCTTCTGCAACAGTTCTTGAATCTCTGCATCACAGAACTGAACTTCTGACGGTGACATCAAAGCTGCAGAAGCTTTCATAGGTTTGATCTTCTTTGTCTGATCATAGGGCAACGAGACGAAATATTGTTCTCTAGTCCAGAAGGCATTCGGACTATCTGAGAAACAATCTTTGCGGAGCTTCTCAGAAATCTCCTTAAGAGCTTTCTCACCATGCAATTCTGAGAAGACTAGGCTACGCTCCATTTTCATGAGCTGAGCAGTGTTGGGTAACTGTACAGGTAACCGCTCAGGAATAGGGCAAACTGTTGGAGCTTGGAAAGACAAAGGAAACTTAACAAACTTGTTATCGAATGTACAGATGAAGGTTTTCTTATGATGGTTAACAAAATACAGGCTAACTTGATGAAGAAAGTTAGAACCTAAGACCACATCTTCACTCATGTCATCCATCCTATACACAGTCAGCATTCTACAGACATTCTGGAAACTTACAGTTACTTCGGCTTTGGCCTGTAGACGAATGGGTGCTCCATTAATGGCAGTTCTGCCATCAATAGTCTTTTCCCAGTAGTAGCTAGGAAGGGATGAACCACGAGCTAGGTTGACCTGACAACCAGAGTCTATCATACAAGCAAGAGAATACGGGTTATATTCACATGGACGGAAAGAAACAGGAATAAACAATTTCGGACCTGATAGCATAGACAAACTGATAAGGCGTTGTTGAGGAGGCGGAGAGGAAGGGGGACACTGTTCTGGTGTTTCTTCCTTCTCTTCTATGCATTCAGTTTTTAATGCACTCTCATAGTGCTTACTGAGATCATCGTCCGATGATTGATCTCTTTCTATTTGGATCACCTTGACTTCGCTCTTCAAGTCTTCTATCTTCTTGCAAAGTGCTCTCAGTTCTTCTTGTCTTTCTCTGATCTCTAATTTCAGCTTAGCTTCTTGGATTCTTCTGAAACTCTGTCTTTCTTTATGTCCTTCAGGATAGTTCTTGTACAGATCTGCAGGACTGTATGATACAGAGTTTTCATATTCTATTTTCTGTTTTCCTTTGCAAGCTTCTAGCTGTGTCTTTAACTGCTTCTTCTTTTCCTTGAGACGTCCTCGCTCAGGAAACTGATAAGGCTCAAGTTCAAAAAGTATGAGGTCTATGGCAGCTATTTGTTTCTCCAATTCTTGTTGTCTATCTGGAGAAGAAAACATGCAAATGTTAAACATATTAAGGCTGAAATCAAAATCAGGTACCTCGAACCCCCCTAAATTTGCTTCCGATTCGGAATCTGATGATGGAGGATGGGGAGCAAATTTAAACTCGGGCTGAACTGGAACATCTGATTCACTAGGAGAGTCTGAATCAGTATCATCTGGAAGATAGAGATATTCACCAGAAGGTTCTTCATTTTCTTCCTGGTGATCCCACATGCGAGAATCAAGATTATCGCAGAAAGCTGCAAGTCTCGGCTTGCTCTTCTTCTTTGGGCATTTACTAGCCCAATGTCCTGGTTTCCCACAAAGGAAACAATTCTTGTTTGTAGCCTGAGAAGAACAACGTTTGATAAACTTTCTAGGCTTATACTTCTTAGGAGGCCTGGACGGTCGAGGCTTATATCTCGGCTTTCTGCTATACTGCAAGGGCTCTTCCGGATAATGATATCGCGGCTCGCTTGTATGAAAACCCTTTGGCTTTTTCTTAACATGACACTTAAAGGAAGACTGTAAATGTCCGCGGTTGTGTGAACCACAACCCCAATCAGGCATCTGGGCGACATTTTTACAAAAGGACGGTGTGAACATGTCCTGATGCCGTTTGAAATCTTTCTCCACTCTTTTTGACAGGCAATGTTCCTGCCATGTTTCCATGATGTATTGGTGAAGCTGTGCAATGGATAAATCTTGATAGCTGTAACTTTTATCTTTCATGTATTTTTCCACTGCATCTGGAACGTGTCCAGGGAAACTTCGCAGATAATGGTTCAAGTAAGCCGGATCATTAGCTTTTCCTGCAGAGATTAACAATTTCTGCATATAACAAAAATACTGTTGTGCCTGGGACAGGTTACATAGTCTTGCGGTCATAAACAATGAAGCATAATGATCGGTCATATCACCGTTATCTTCTCCATAAAACTGTTTTATGAGGGCCTTTAAAATCCGCTGATCTGCATCTCTGGCTGCAAGCATAGTATTCTTTGCCTCTTGGGGAAAATGTCTCCACCATTCTGTTGCAAGACCTGAAAGTCCTGCAACTATGTGATTTGCAAGATACAAGCTAGTTAAAGATGCATCTCGAGTTCACTGTGCTATAGTCCAATTTTGAAGCAGATTAAGGGCGACCTTAATCTCTTCACGACTTTGACAACCTATGTTAAAGACAGGATGATCCGGCATCTGTGAAATAAGGTTGTTCATAGAAGTAACACCAAAATTGGTGTAGAACTTCGGACCAGTGGATACGGTCGGCATGGATGTATCCATTTCAGGCAACTGTGTTTCTGGCTCAGATTTGATAAGGGCATGACCAGAGGGTTGTCCTGAAAACATCTACAAATCATAATATTTCGATTCTAAAGTAGGTGGCAAATTTTTAATGGCTTTTACCCAGCCACGCAGATTTTCAAACTCAGCTTCGCTCTGACCAAAATCAAAGTCAGGCTTTCTTGGATCTTTCTCGGGGACATGGAACATCCCGAAGGAAAAGCTTTGCTCGAGTGGAGGAGCGGAGAATTTCTTTTTCTTCGTGTCATATCCTTGCAATACTAAGGATATGGCTTCTTTACTGACTTCAGGAGCTGTTTTCTTTTTCAATCTTTCATTTGCAACTAAAAGCTCTTCAATTTTCTGAAGTCTTTTTTCAATTCGATCTGCTGCCTTGGCAACAGCATCTTTTATTTCAGCAGTGTCTGATAAGAGATGATCTATCAAACCTAACTTGGCTTCAACTGCAGACACTTGTTCTTTTTCTTCAGCTATGTTACTACGCAGTCTACTAAGATCTGAAGCAACCTCATCCAGGTTCTTTGCAGTCAATCTGATCTGCAGATTTCCCCAGTTGGCAAGTTTGGCTTCATCGGAAACAGATTCATCTGCTCCGGAGGATTTGACAGGTAAGAATTCTTTCTTAATTTGTCCATCATTTGAAAACTGTCTAAAGGGAATATCTGGAAGGTTCCTACCAGAGTAGTAGGACTTCTGATTATGACTGTTTGTAGTTTCTACTGCGCTGTTTTCTCTAGGCAGGTTTACTGTGAACATTCCCAACCTAGGCTTATTTTTATAATGCTGAAGTCTTTCTAAATTCTTTCTGCAGGCAGGACAGTCTAAGTGTTGGCCTTTATGTTCATTCATGCCAAGTCCAGAATGTGAGGATTCAGAATATACAGAAGCTGGTATGCTACGGGAACTAGATACAGAAGATGATCTAGAGAAGTTATTTACAAGAGCAAGATCTGGATCTGACGATCTGAAAGAGTTAGAACTTCTATCAAACTTTAGAGGTCTGGAGAGAAGGGATTTTCGTGTAGCCTCATAATTTCTAAGCTCATTGTATTTTATCTCCCATTGCTGGGGATACTTTATAGTAGTCCAGTCAAAAGTGACGAGTTGTGCTTGCTTAGAATGGTCTTGTTCCACCACGCCGTGCAGGCGGGAACTCTGGTTGATCTTTGTTCTTAAAGGAGGCATAGTGTCATTTCCAAACCTGACACAAACTAAACTCTTCAGTTGTAAGATACGGGATCCAGTCATCATGCTAAAGCCTTGAGGGAGAATGTAGGATTTCAGAAGGTCATAGATGTGCGGGTCATCTAGACTAACAGAGTATTTGGGGAAAATTGTACCAAAAACAGGGCCATTATGCAGGGGTGCTGTGAAACCACCAACTATAGCATGTGCGAAATCTGTATGTCTGGTGTCAATAGCAACACAGAGGGAAGAAATTGGTAAGAATGGATGAACAAGAGGATTCAAAGCTAACCGAATAGCTCCAAGATGAGCATATTTATAACCTTTACCAAGGAACAGTAAAGCTGAGGAACAGTAGAGCCGAGGAACAGTTCATCTGCAATATAAACAGTAAGTCACTGCACTGTACGACACTGTTTCTTTATCTTGTTGATGCATGTCTAATTAGCAATTATCCCCGTAGATTGGTGGAAATGACCAATTGAGTAGTTGTTGGAAATCCTAAGGGTGTCTAAGAGGTTGAGTTAGGGTAATAGCCGTGAAGATTGAGGCGTCGTAAATCCCGTTTATAGACCTAAAGTGTGACTGAGCCCTTGACAATGGATCCTACAATGGATGTTGCTACATACAATTCATTAGACTGTCAGCAAGATGGGAACAATGACGTATCTCTTGCAGAGAGACGCTCATCATTCGCAGACTGTTCTACCTCCGCCAATTCCTCCATAATACACATTGATAACTCTAACCCTTCAACTGACTGGTAGTTGCCTGAACTTCTTCCATGTGAAGTCTATAAGTTAACTGGTTGGAATTATTTTGCGTGTTCTCAAATAAAAGTGTCCTCAGTAGACATTTCGTTTACTGATTCTCAAGACCCTATCCATATAAATCTATTAGATAAATCACAAATAGATTGGGCTAAGAGTAAAGGTTATAAATATGCTCATCTTGGAGCTATTCGGTTAGGTTTGAATCCTCTTGTTCGTTCATTCTTACCAATTTATTTCCTCTGTGTTGCTATTGACACCAGACATACAGATTTCCCACATGCTATAGTTGGTGGTTTCACAGCACCCCTGCATAATGGCCCTGCTTTTGGTACAATTTTCCCCAAATACTCTGTTAGTCTAGATGACCCGCACATCTATGACCTTCTGAAAGCCTACATTCTCCCTCAAGGCTTTAGCATGATGACTGGATCCCGTATCTTACAACTGAAGAGTTTAGTTTGTGTCAGGTTTGGAAATGACACTATGCCTCCTTTAAGAACCAAGGTCAACCAGAGTTCCCGCCTGGATAGCATGGTGGAACAAGACCATTCTAAGCAAGCACAACCCGTCACTTTTGACTGGACTACTATAAAGTATCCCCAGCAATGGGAGATAAAATACAATGAGCTTAGAAATTATGAGGCTACACGAAAATCCCTTCTCTCCAGACCTCTAAAGTTTGATAGAAGTTCTAACTCTTTCAGATCGTCAGATCCAGATCTTGCTCTTGTAAATAACTTCTCTAGATCATCTTCTGTATCTAGTTCCTGTAGCATACCAGCTTCTGTATATTCTGAATCCTCACATTCTGGACTTGGCATGAATGAACATAAAGGCCAGCACTTAGACTGTCCTGCCTGCAGAAAGAATTTAGAAAGACTTCAGCATTATAAAAATAATCCTAGGTTGGGAATGTTCACAGTAAACTTGCCTAGAGAAAACAACGCAGTAGAAACTACAAACAGTCATAATCAGAAGTCCTACTACCCTGGTAGGAACCTTCCAGATATTCCCTTTAGACAGTTTTCAAATGATGGACAAATTAAGAAAGAATTCTTACCTGTCAAATCCTCCGGAGCAGATGAATCTGTTTCCGATGAAGCCAAACTTGCCAACTGGGGAAATCTGCAGATCAGATTGATTGCAAAGAACCTGGATGAGGTTGCTTCAGATCTTAGTAGACTTCGTAGTAACATAGCTGAAGAAAAAGAACAAGTGTCTGCAGTTGAAGCCAAGTTAGGTCTGATAGATCATCTCTTATCAGACACTGCTGAAATAAAAGATGTTGTTGCCAAGGCAGCAGATCGAATTGAAAAAAGACTTCAGAAAATTGAAGAGCTTTTAGTTGCAAATGAAAGATTGAAAAAGAAAACAGCTCCTGAAGTCAGTAAAGAAGCCATATCCTTAGTATTGCAAGGATATGACACGAAGAAAAAGAAATCCTCCGCTCCTCCACTCGAGCGAAGCTTTTCCTTCGGGATGTTCCATGTCCCCGAGAAAGATCCAAGAAAGCCTGACTTTGATTTTGGTCAGAGCGAAGCTGAGTTTGAAAATCTGCGTGGCTGGGTAAAAGCCATAAAAAATTTGCCACCTGCTTTAGAATCGAAATATTATGATTTGCAGATGTTTTCAGGACAACCCTCTGGTCATGCCCTTATCAAATCTGAGCCAGAAACACAGTTGCCTGAAATGGATACATCCATGCCGACTGTATCCACTGGTCCGAAGTTCTACACCAATTTTGGTGTTACTTCTATGAACAACCTTATTTCACAGATGCCAGATCATCCTGTCTTTAACATAGGTTGTCAAAGTCGTGAAGAGATTAAGGCCGCCCTTAATCTGCTTCAAAATTGGACCATAGCACAGCGAACTCGAAATGCATCTTTAACTAGCTTGTATCTTGCAAATCACATAGTTGCAGGACTTTCAGGTCTTGCAGCAGAATGGTGGAGACATTTGCCCCAAGAGGCAAAGAATACTATGCTTGCAGCCAGAGATGCAGATCAGCAGATTTTAAAGGCCCTCATAAAACAGTTTTATGGGGAAGATAACGGTGATATGACCGATCATTATGCTTCATTGTTTATGACCGCAAGACTGTGTAACCTGTCCCAGGCACAACAGTATTTTTGTTATATGCAGAAATTGTTAATCTCTACAGGAAAAGCTAATGATCCGGCTTACTTGAAGCATTATCTGCGAAGTTTCCCTGGACACGTTCCAGATGCAGTGGAAAAATACATGAAAGATAAAAGTTACAGCTATCAAGATTTATCCATTGCACAACTTCACCAATACATCATGGAAACATGGCAGGAACATTGTCTGTCAAAAAGAGTGGAGAAAGATTTCAAACGGCATTAGGACATGTTCACACCGTCCTTTTGTAAATATGTCGCCCAGATGCCTGATTGGGGTTGTGCTTCACACAACTGTGGACATTTACAGTCTTCCTGTAAGTGTCATGGTAAGAAAAAGCCAAAGGGTTTTCATACAAGCGAGCCGCGATATCATTATCCGAAAGAGCCCTTGCAGTATAGCAGAAAGCCGAGATATAAGCCCCGACCGTCTAGGCCTCCTAAGAAGTATAAGTCTAGAAAGTTTATCAAACGTTGTTCTTCTCAGGCTACAGACAAGAATTGTTTCCTTTGTTGGAAACCAGGACATTGGGCTAGTAAATGCCCAAAGAAGAAGAGCAAGCCGAGACTTGCAGCTTTCTGCGATAATCTTGATTCTCGCATGTGGGATCACTAGGAAGAAAATGAAGAACCTTCTGGTGAATATCTCTATCTTCCAGATGATACTGATTCAGACTCTCCTAGTGAATCAGATGTTCCAGTTCAGCCCGAGTTTAAATTTGCTCCCCATCCTCCATCATCAGATTCCGAATCGGAAGCAAATTTAGGGGGGTTCGAGGTACCTAATTTTGATTTCAGCCTTAATATGTTTAACATTTGCATGTCTTCTTCTCCAGATAGAGAGCAAGAATTGGAGAAACAAATAGCTGCCACAGACCTCAGACTTTCTGAACTTGAGCCTTATCAGTTTCCTGAGCGAGGACGTCTCAAAGAAAATAAGAAGCAGTTAAAGACACAGCTAGAAGCTTGCAAAGGAAAACAGAAAATAGAATATGAAAGCTCTGTATCATATAGTCCTGCAGATCTGTACAAGAACTATCCTGAGGGACATAAAGAAAGACAGAGTTTCAGAAGAAGCCGAGAAGCTAAGCTGAAATTAGAGATCAGAGAAAGACAAGAAGAACTGAGAGCACTTTGCAAGAAGATAGAAGACTTGAAGAGCGAAGTCAAGGTGATCCAAATAGAAAGAGATCAATCATCGGATGATGATCTCAGTAAGCACTATGAGAGTGCATTAAAAACTGAATGCATAGAAGAGAAGGAAGAAACACTAGAACAGTCTCCCCCTTCCTCTCTGCCTCCTCAACAGCGCCTTATCAGTTTGTCTATGCTATCAGGTCCGAAATTGTTTATTCCTATTTCTTTCCGTCCATGTGAATATAACTCGTATTCTCTTGCTTGTATGATAGACTCTGGTTGTCAGGTCAACCTAGCTCGTGGTTCAGCCCTTCCTAGCTACTACTGGGAAAATACTATTGATGGCGGAACTGTCATTAATGGAGCACCCATTCGTCTATAGGCCAAAGCCGAAGTAACTGTAAGTTTCCAGAATGTCTGTAGAATGCTGACTGTGTATAGGATGGATGACATGAGTGAAGATGTGGTCTTAGGTTCTAACTTTCTTCATCAAGTTAGCCCGTATTTTGTTAACCATCATAAGAAAACCTTCATCTGTACATTCGATAACAAGTTTGTTAAGTTTCCTTTGTCTTTTCAAGCTCCAGCAGTTTGCCCTATTCCTGAGTGGTTACCTGTACAGTTACCCAACACTGCTCAGCTCATGAAAATGGAGCGTAGTCTAGTCTTCTCAGAATTGCATGGTGAGAAAGCTCTTAAGGAGATTTCTGAGAAGCTCCGCAAAGATTGTTGCTCAGATAGTCCGAATGCCTTCTGGACTAGAGAACAATATTTCGTCTCGTTGCCCTATGATCAGACAAAGAAGATCAAACCTATGAAAGCTTCTGCAGCTTTGATGTCACCGTCAGAAGTTCAGTTCTGTGATGCAGAGATTCAAGAACTGTTGCAAAAGGGTTTGATAGAACCAGCAAAGAGTCCGTGGACATGTAGAGCGTTTGTTGTTAACAAACATTCTGAGCAGAAGAGAGGTAAGCCGCGGTTAGTTGTCAATTATAAGCCGTTAAATGCCGCTTTACAGAAAGTCCGTTACCCTCTTCCAAATAAAGCCAGCCTTCTATAGAGAATAAATGGCTGTGTTATCTTCAGTAAGTTCGACATGAAATCTGGTTTCTACCAGATAGGTATAAAAGCTGAAGATATATATAAAACATCATTCTTGGTCCCCAGAGGACAATATCAGTGGCGAGTGCTGCCTTTTGGGATAAACAATGCCCCCTCCGAGTTTCAGAAGCGTATGGAGGACATTTTCAGAGATTATAACTGGGCATTAGTTTATATTGATGATATACTAATTTGCTCTCACAGTGTGCAGGAACACCTGAAGCATCTGCAGAAATTCTACGAATTAGTATACAAGCATGGATTAGTTCTGTCAGAGCCGAAAATGGAAATTGGTAAGACCAAGATTGAGTTCTTAGGTTTTGAGATTAGATCTGGACAGATAATCCTTCAGAATCATGTCTTGTCAGGTTTTGATAAGTTTCCTGATGAAATATTGGACAAGACACAGTTGCAGAGATTCTTGGGATCTCTGAATTACATTCAGCCCTTCTACAAAGGTCAGGCCGAAGATATCAAAGTTCTGCAGCAAAGACTAAGGAAGAATCCTCCAAGATGGTCTGCAGAAATGACAGATGCAGTTCGTGAAATAAAGCTGAAAGTTATGAAACTGCCTGCCCTCTCTTTACCTATTGGTAATGGCCATCTTATCATAGAGACAGATGCCTCTTCGTCTACATGGGGTGGTATCCTACTGGAAGCCATTAATGGTAAAGAAAATATCTATGGCTACGGGTCTGGTGCGTTCAAAGGAGCCGAGCTCAATTACCCGTCAAGCCATAAAGAGATTTTGGCTGTGAAGAAAACTGTGAAACACTTCATACTGTTTTTAAAGCCTGTCAAGTTCATTATCCGAACAGACTTGAAGATCATGCCCGACATATTCAAGAATGAGAGTTTGATGGCTGAAAACTCTAGTAGAATTTTAAAATGGTTTTCTTGGTTAAGTTCTTTTGATTATGAAATTGCTTATAAGCCAGGATATTTGAATTGCTTGGCTAACATGTTAACCAGGGAATCAACACAGAAGACAGAGCCGAAGGCCTTAAAGATGTTCAGTGCCGGAAGTAGCAGTTCAGGAGCAGGTGATGACCAGAATGATCCCCCAAGGGATCCTGCTAAAGGAAAAGCTCCTATGACAGAAGCTCAGATGAGAAAAGAAGTATATGATCGTCTCTACAGCCGAGATAGCCAGCCGACCACTACAGCCATTGTTGCAGCTGAAGAAGAAATCGCCAGAGCGCCGAAGACGCCTGAAGAACTGGCTAAGAAAGAAGGATTGTTCATCCTGCCTTGGGACAATACCTTCCCCAAAGATGTCCGAATCGACTCTTTGGAGTATGCTTCAGTAGATGAAGCAAAGAGATTCCTGCAGCTCACCTTAGTTCAGAATATCCAGACATCGCCATGCAAGTTGCAGATCCTAGAGCGATGGGAGAAAGAAGCATTCCAGAGCTTCTCAGATGCATATCCAAAGATCTCTAACTGTAGAGAGCTTTGGTTAGGTGAGGATAAAAATGGAGAAAAATATGTTGATCTGTGCGATGGACGTCTTACTTGGACATCCTACAATTTGATTCTCCAATACTACAGAGAAAGAGGCAGCATCATCATCTACGCAGACCCCGCTGATTTAGCATTCAACCAAACCTGGTCTGGGTGGACTGATGTTTTCTTGGATACCTTCTGTCCAAGAAATGATTGGGAAAATCGGCGTGCAAACTTCATTCTGCACATGAAGGCCGATCTTGAAGTTGCTCACCAGAATTTTCAGTGGTTTAAATTTAAGCTCATCCATGAAGGTGGAACCTATGAGCCACTTGGAAATCAGATCTATGTACAGCAAAAGTTTATCAGAAGATCCGCTGTTGGTGCGCATATAGAGTCCAGAGTTACTACCAGAGAGATCCCGCTGGACTATAAAGTTACCTCCCATTTCAGAGGAGAATTTATATGCGAGCCGAACCCACTGTTTAAAGGTTCAGACATTGAACGATGTTTCGGCCAGTTCCTGTATCCACCTCTATCTCCTGTGCCTTACAGAGAATTAGATGAAGATATACTATTTGGACGTCATGACTATGATTCTAATGATTCTGAATTCGATCTCATGATCCAAGGAAGAGACGGCTGGGATTGAAAGACGTGGTGGACCCTCTGAAGCCTGAGTCAGCCAGGATTGCCTGACATTGTTTCCGACGACGGCCGGATTAATGCTCGTCTTTATAATAGTATAGGAATAAACTGACGTGGGCCAGTTATTGCTCCACTTTGTACTATGTCTAGAGTCTGTCGGCCATGACAGAAGATTCCGAGTCCCCGTAATGCCTTTGGCCAGTTAAGGGACGAGATAACGATAGTGGTTGTCCCCACTTGTCGCCCTGGATGATTCGGTTCTCTTTATTTTTATGAAGAATTCTTTCTCTTTTGTCTTTGTACAATACAACTTGCCTGAATTTGAAAAAAGGCCTAAACAGGGTTCATAGTTGTGTGTTCCCATGAAATTGAATAAAGGGGGTCAAAATAAGTACACTTTTACACATCTTGCACTTCAAAAATGGAGTGCATTGAATAACTATTTAAGTTGTTTAAAAAGTTGCACACATTGATCAGCATAGCTCCATAATCTAAAATTTATGTGAACAAAGGAAGGATTACAATTGTTCTTACATGCTTACATGTAATGAACAACAAGGTGGATATGCTTCAAACACAAACAAAATTATTGAATGAAAAGTTGAAGTCAATTCAGGGAGAAGGGAAAGTAAAGTTGTAAAGATGAGTTGAAGGAAGTCATTGCGATAAAGTTGTAAAGATGAGTTGAAGGAAGTCATTCGAAAGTTGTAAAGATGAGTTGAAGGAAGTCATTGCGATAAAGTTGTAAAGATGAGTTGAAGGAAGTCATTGCGACAACATATAATGGCAGACAACATATAGTTAAGATCGCTAGACCTTGGGAAGAGGTTGAGTTGAAATAAATTAGATATGGCTTGGGATATGTAGAAGATCATGGTAGTTTCTTTCATATTCCTAATTATTGCAAACCAATTACATTTGTTAATGGAGGTTTTCTTGATGATGATGATTGGAAGAGGGCACATGAGGATCATGATAAAAAAACATGTATAAAATGTTGTTCTAATTAAAGATGATCAAGCTAATGATGCAAATGAAGATGTTGATGCAATTTAGGATGATCAAGATGATGATCATGTAGTTCAAGATGATTAGAATGTTGATACATTTAAGGCAGACATTGATGATGATATAGTTGTTGAAGATGTTGATAATTAGCCATGATGAGTCAAATTTCTTTTATCTTCACCTATGTAGTTTTTGTGGTAAGAAAAAACACTTCTTAGACATATGCCAACAATAGAATAAGCAACAAAAACAACTACACTTTAGATGGATGAATACTTGGCATTGGCATTTGGAAGCGAAGTTATTGGAGAGATCTTACCAACAAGTTCATACACATGTTCAGTGTTTGTGGGGAGCATATGGTTATGATTTTTTTTATTTGTATCATGATTTCAGGGCATGATCAAGGCCTCTGTGATGTGTCTTTCGAGTTGAAGATCAAGGTTTTTTACTCCACTCAAATACAATGTGATTACCCCTTTTCACTTTCAAGGGGGTGCGTCTAATAATATCTACTTCTCACATTTCAATTGACAAGGTGTGATATTGATATCGACTTCTCACATTTCAATTGACAAGGTGGGATATTGACAAGGTTGACAACTTCAAGCTTCAAAATCTATTCAGTGAATGGAAGATTCCAAATGGATTGATGGATACATAGGCTTGATTATATGTTTATGGATACAAAATTCTTTTTTTAAGATTACAGGTTATCATGGTTTATTCAGGATGATTTATTTTTGGATTGATTCTACAAATCGATTAAATGGATTATGGTCTATTTGGATTTGTAAATTTGATTTTTAGTGGACTTTCATCAAGACAAATCATCACTTCACACTTTTGGTGGTTCGATGGTGTTCTTGATGGATATGGATAGAGGGATGGCTTGCCACATTTTGGCATCTTATGGTTTTCAATCACGTTGTGACTTTGATAGTGGTTTGACTATTTGAGGACAATTCAACATTTAGATCAACGGAATGATTTTCTACCCATAGAATTTGGGATTCATGATTTGAGGTTGTACTTGTGATTCATCTAGTTTACTACTCACTGATTTTTATGGATACAAATTTCGGAAGCCATTTGAGATTTTCTTTTGTCAACTGTTTCTTTTCAAAAAAAATTCTCACAATTTCTTAGAGCAGTTTTGTGAATTTATTTTTTCACTTAATAGTCTTTGGACTTGGTTTCGGCATCCACTTTTGGTGCTTTTGATATCAGCTTTTGCACTAATGTTTATTGCTAGCTGGTGCACACTTATGATTAAGGGAGGGCTTGTTAGCAACTTAACCCTAATCATAAAGTCCTAATACCACCTTAACAACTATTTAGTTATGTGATAGTTGTAAGGTAGTTATGAATAAATGTATAAATGTAATATATTTGTGAATATGAAATTGAACGAGCTAAGGCCTTCTTTCCACCCTCTTGGTTTTCTTGTTTTTTATTTTCTTTCTTTTTATAATCATTGTTGAAAGAAAAACTAAGTTTTGATTGAGATCCATAGATGTTTACTTAAAGAAAGGGGAACATAGACCAGTTTGTGTAGAGGTTGTACTATTGCACATATGTTGTACCTTGCACAATTACATTGAAGAAGGTTTTGAAAATAGCAATGTTGTCACTCATCTTGAGAAATTGAGTGGTTGAAAAACATCAATTGAATTTTAAAAATAAAAATAAAAAATCTTTAGATGCATAACATTGGTTCATATTTTAAATTATGCATAGAATAGGTTGGATATACCAAGGGTCCTTGCATCAACGTGTATAATTTTGAAGAGTCTAAACCCTATCCTTGATCCCATTAAGCAAGAGGTCCAAGTTGTGCTGACTAGTATTCCCGTCTATTGGTTAGGTCTTGCCCCCATTCCTATTTCTGTATTAAATAAACTCATAAGTATTGCCTTTGCTTTCTTATGGGGCTCCTATGCCACTAAACACAGGTACCATCTGTCCAATTGACAGCTCCTTTCATGGCCAAAAAACAATGGGGGATGGGGCATCAAGAATTTGCTTTGGTTCAACATTGCTTTAAGACTCAAAAACCTTTGGATGGTCCTTCAGAGTCATGGTTTATGGCATTAGGTTATCATAAATAAATATTTGAAGAATTTCACGATTGTGGATTGGCTCCGAGGCAAGAAATTCGTATCTCATGGTGTCTCTATTATCTGGAGGGGATTTCTGCAAACTCTTCCTTGGTTGGGCCGTGATCTAGCTTGGCAGGTAGGCAATGGAGAAAACATCCTTCTCGGCATTGATCCTATTGTGGGTCCATCTTATTCATGCTCTTTGCCTTCGGGGATTCTTCGTTTTTTAGATGATCTAGAGATTAACACCCTTGCTCGAGCACATAATACCCTTCCTGGGTCACTCCATTACTGGTATACTGCTGAGGATCTATGTATTACTGGTACATGGAAAACAGCTTGGGACTCCTTTACGAAAGAACTGGATTTGAGTGGTATTCGTCTCTACACAAGATCCGACTCATTTGGGCTTTCAATAAACAGAATGGCTCTATCACTGCAAACTTGGTTTTGTAGAAATTTCTGAGTTTTACTGTTTGCTGGTTTATGTTAACATTTCGTGGTTTTCACTTACAGCCGGCTTTGCATTGGCTGTAAGTTACTTAAGAAATTTTGCTGAAAAATTAAACACACAGTAAAAATACTAATAGGCTGAAAAACACATTTCCAATCACACCATAAAATGATAGACTCAAAGATTTTTGGCCAATGGCCCTAGAAAAACCCCTATGGGGAAAACCAGTCAAAGAGAGAGATATTATTATTTCTTCAAGATAAAAAATCAGACATTCATTTTTACAGTCAGAAAATCCAACTTATCTCAACCCAGAAATTTGACCAGCAGACTGTCTTGGTTTCCGTGCTTTTGCTACCTCAATTTCTGTGCAAGCCTCCTTGAAAAAAATGTGCCAGAAATATCAGAAAAAATATGCCCTCGAAAACTGTGCCAACACTCTCAGAATCCGTACTGTACGGACAGCATTTAATGCTGCAGTATGACCTCGTTTTCTGTGCCAAAAAAAACAGAATGCTGCCTCGAAAAATGTGCCTGTTATTCACCTTGAAAACTGTGCAGAAAGGTACAGTCCGTACAAACTGTACGGACCTCGATTTTTGTGTTGTACGGCCTCGAAATTCGTGCAGGGTACGGACTGTAATAAATGCAGTCCCCTTCTTGTTTTATGTGCCCTGCTTGACCTCGAAATCTGTGCCCCTCAAACCGTACTGTACGGTTGCCTTGGAATGCGTGCCAACTGAAAATCTCTCTCAGCTGGTTGCCTGGAAAATCGTGCCCTTCTCCCTTCTTCAGCACTCTCCTTCTCTTCACTCTTCTCTCAAGAATGAATGTGTTTTGCCTCCCTCAAGCCTTTTTGTCTAAACCCTAAGTGGGTATCTAATCCAATGGTGGAAAAAGATCCAATCCAATGGCTAAGGTTCAATGAGAGTAAAAATCACATTTACTTAAATCACTTAAATAAATTTACTCACCCACTTAAATTTATTAAAAAGTGACTTTAAGTTTATAAAGTCTCATTAAGTAGCTTTTAATGTGAGGGTCACCTTTTTCCTTCTTCTAAGTGACTTAGGCAAAAAGTCACTTAGGGAACATATTCCTAGGTACAAAAACCAACACTCCCTCTTACCGAGGAAGGTGTTCTGTACCACTCCCAACTTATCTCTGAAGAAGACAAACTTCCCCCTCCCCAAAGACTTCGTCAGAATGTCTGCTACCTGCTCATCAGTGGATATATACTGTAGCTCAACTGCCCCTCTCTGAACGTAGTCACGGATGAAATGGTACCTGATCTCAATGTGCTTCGACCTGTCATGAAACACTGGATTCTCAGAGAGCTGAATGCAACTTTGATTGTCACAATAGATCACCGTAGGCCTAAGCTGCTGACCAAATAAATCTACCAATAACTTGCGAAGCCACAGTGCTTCACAAGTAGCCTGACTCGCTGCCATATACTCAGCCTCAACAGAACTCAGTGCAACGGACTTCTGTTTCCGACTGAACCACGACACTGCTGTCGAGCCCAAACTGAAACAACAACCGGAAGTGCTCTTCCGATCCCTCATACAACCTGCCCATTCTGAATCTGTGAACCCAACCAAGCTGACTCCACCCAAACCCCTATAGTCCAAACCATAATCCACCGTACCTGCAAGATATCTCAGTATGTGCTTTGCGGCAGTCCAGTGCACACTCCTAGGCTCAACCATGAACTGACTAAGAGTGTTGACCACAAAACACAAGTCTGGCCTGGTATTGACCAAATACATCAATGACCCAATGAGCTGACGATATAAAGTGGGATCCACCAACTTACCCGCGGAAGCATGAAGTTGCTTCCAATTGGTGATCATAGACGTACACATAGGCCTGCAGTCCTCCATCCCAAATCTCTTTAGAATATCAACTACATACTTCCCCTGTCCAAGGAAAATATGTCCAAGCTCTTGTCAAACCTCCATCCCCAGATAGTAATGCATCAGTCCAATGTCTGTCATCTCGTACTCCAATGCTAGATCTCTCTTGCAATGTGCAATGAGATGCTCAGCACCTGTGATAAATAGATCATCAACATATAGCAGAAGAATGAGCGGATCTCCTCCAACCACAATGAAGTATAGATTGGGATCAGCCTCACTCTTTTGGAATCCCATCGATGTCAAGTAAGTATCAATCCTGGAGTACCAAGCTCTAGGATCTTGCTTCAATCCGTACAAGGCTTTCCTCAGCCTGCACACATGAGAATCTCTCCCATGAATCTCAAATCCCTGTGGCTGCTCTAAATATAGCTCCTCCTACAGAAGACCATTGAGAAATGTAGTCTTCACATCCATATGGTGGATCTTCCAACCCATCTCTGCTGCTATAGATATCACTGCCCTGATAGAAGAATACCAAGCAACTAGAGCAAATGTCTCATCATAGTCAACTCCCTCAACCTGTGAGAACCCCCGCGCCACAAACCGAGCCTTGTACTTCTCCACACTGCCATCCGCAGCATGCTTTATCTTGTAAAGCCACTTGGAAGTCACCACTGACTTCCCCTCAGGTCTCGGCACTATCTCCCAAGCATCATTCTTCATGATGGAATGGTACTCTTCCATCATGGCATCTCTCCATACCTGATGCTGGGAAGCCTCCTCAAATGTGGATGGCTCAGAGTCACGAAGACTCGCAACAAGGGCTATATCATACCTGTCTGGCACCACACCAAGCCTGTCTGGCTCCACCACTGTCCTGATCTGCTCCTGGGGCCTACCAAATGCCTCTGCTTCCTTCAAGGTATCCTGAAGCCACTTAGGCTTCCTCTTCCTTGAAGACCGATCCTCCCAAACAGGTCTTAGGCTCTCCTCATCTGAGGAAGTCCCAGTACCTGAAGGTCCAACACCCCGAGGACCAGTACTTGATGAACCTGTGACCTGAGGACTCAAACCTGAACCTGTGCCTAAACCTGTCCCTGAAGTGCTAGCCACCTGAATCACTGAACCTGTAGAAGCTGTGCCTGTACCCTATGATCCAGTCACTCCAAAAACCTATGGACCTGAAAGCTGCATGGAAGAAGCCTGTACCAACTGAGGTGTGGGAGCTGGTGTCTCCCCCTGCTCTAACTCCCTAGACTTCCTGAAGGCTCTCTCCTCATCAAACTTCACTTCCCGCCGAACAACAACTCTCCTCGAGCTAGGTAAGTAAAGCCGATAGGCCTTCAAAGTCTCGTCATATCCCACAAATATGCCTCTCTCTGCGGTGGGATCAAACTTCGTCCTCTTCTCAGAAGGGATGTGAGAGTAAGTCAATGAGCCAAATATGCGAAAGTGGCCCACCTTAGGCTTCTTGCCTGAATACATCTCCTCAGGAATCTTACTCCCCACTGCCCTGTGAGGACTCCTGTTCTACAGATAAACTGCAGTGCTACATGCCTCAGCCCATAGAAAGAAAGGTAACCCCTGATCATGAAGCATCGCTCTGGCTGCCCCCACAATCGACCTGTTCTTTCTCTCTGCTACTCCATTCTGCTCAGGAGTGTAAGGAACTGTCAGCTGTCTCTGAATGCCCTCCTGTCTGCAGAATGCATCGAACTCCTTGGAGGTATACTCACCCCCATTGTCCGATCTCAACATCTGGATCTTCCTACCCGTCTGCTTCTCCACAAGGGCTTTGAACCCTTGGAAGACTCTCAACACAAGCTCGGACTTCTTGCTCCTCAAGAAGTAGATCCAGGTCTTCCTGGAGTAGTCATCAATGAAGCTAATGTAGTACTCAAAGCCTGTCAAAGACAAAGATGACATAGGACCGCATATGTCAGTATGGATAAGATCTAGCACCCCTGCAGCTCTCGTGTCACTGCTCGAAAAAACAGTCTTGGTGTACTTTCCCAAAGCACACCCCCTACACACATCACTTTGCTCAGTGCTGAACTCTGGTAATCCTGTAACCATGCTCCTCAACAATCTGAGAGCTGGGTGATGTAGGTGGGCCATGCTCTGATGCCAAAGCTCACATAGCTCACTGCTACTGCTGTGTGCTAAAGCACACTATGGCTGAAACAAGAGCTTGTACAGCTTTCCACACCTGACTCCAATGTCCATGGCACTGGACATACCTGTAGCCCTGGGATACACCTGCACTCTCCCATCTGAAAAGCACACCCCAAGACCCCTGTCCTCAATGGTGGAAACTGATACAAGGTTCTTCTTCAGCCCAGGGACATACAACAAATCCCTTAGAGTCATGAGACTCATCGACTCCCTCTGAAATGTGATGGTCCCCCAACCAACAGCTCTAACAACGGTGTTGTCTCCAAGGACAACCTCCACATCTCTACCTGTCTCAGATAGCTCTGAGAACATCTCTCGAGCTCCAGTCATGTGGCTCGAGGCTCCGCTGTCAATATACCAAGTAGTAGAGGTGGATGGACCCCCCTGATGACCTGCCAACAATGAATGCTCACAATCCATATCCATATCTGTGATGGTGGCTAAAGAGACTCTCTCTCTCTCCATCTGTCCAGCATATAGGGAAAACTCCCTCTGAAATGCATCACTAAACTCATCAACCTCTGCTGAGGCTGCTATCTATTGTCCCTATCCCTTCTTCTTCTTCTTGCTTGGACACTGTGAGGCATAGTGCCCAAATGCCTGACATGCATAACACTTGATTTTACTCAAGTCTTTCTTCTGTCCACTCTACTATTGCTGCTGGTGCTGCTTGGCCCCACCCTTCTTGGGACCCTTCTTCTTCTTGCCCTTAGCTGCCAAAGCCACATTCTCGTCATCAACCCCACTGTGAGATGTGCTGCACTGTACAAGACCTCTCCTAGTCTCCTCTTGCACAAAGTCATCCCAAAGTCTCTCCCAGTCAGGGAGGTTCTCTCTGCCCACTATGGCTTGCACAAATGCACCCCAAGGCTTTGAAGCCCCATTCACTGCTGTGCGTACAAGCTCTGTAGGGGCTACCTTCTCCCCAACCGCTGCAAGTTCATCCCGAACTGTAGAAATCTTGGTAAGATATGCTGTGACTCCCTCACCCCCATTCATTTTTATACTTTTGAGTTTCTCTCTAAGAACCATTTTCCTGTTCTCATTGGAACTCTCATACAAACTGGTCAAGGCTGTCCACATCTCGTGTGCACTATCCTTGCTTGAAATGTGAGGGATTATGTGGTCTTTAACCGCATCTAGAATGATCCTCCTAGCTTTACAGTCCTGCTTGTTGAAGGCTGATAGAGCTGCTGCATCTGTTGATGCGGGAATGACAATCGGATTTGCTGTAGTGTTCCTAACTACATCTGGCCATAACTCATTCTCTTCTAGTAACAGTAAAATTTTGGCCTTCCACGGCACAAAATTTCCTGTCCCATCCAGCCTATCCTCCAATCTAAGACCTGTGGCCATCTCTACACCAACCCAACAAAGTGCTGCTCACTGACAGAAGGTAAAATACTAAAAATTTCTGAGTTTTGAAAATTTCTGTGTGTCTACAAACTATCACTGTTTTCTGCCCCCAAGCTCTGATACCATGTAGAAATTTCTGGGTTTTACTGTTTGCTAGTTTATGTTAACATTTCGTGGTTTTCACTTACAGCCGGTTTTGCATTGGCTGTAAGTTACTTAAGAAATTTTGCTGAACAATTAAACACACAATAAAAATACTAACAGGCTGAAAAAGACATTTCCAATCACACCATAAAATGATAGACTCGGAGATTTTTGGCCAATGGCCCTGGAAAAACCCCCACGGGGAAAACCAGTCAGAGAAAGAGAGATATTATTATTTCTTCAAGATAAAAAATCAGACATTCATTTTTACAGTCAAAAAATCCAACTTATCTCAACCCAGAAATTTGACCAGCAAACTCTTGGTTTCCGTGCTTTTGCTGCCTCGATTTCTGTGCAAACCTCCTTGAACAAAATGTGCCAGAAATATCAAAAAAAAATCTGCCCTCAAAAACTGTGCCAGCACTCTCAGAATCCGTACTGTATGGACAGCATTTAATGCTGCTGTATGACCTCATTTTCTGTGCCAAAAAACAGAATGCTGCCTCGAAAAATGTGCCGGTTATTCACCTCGAAAACTGTGCAAAAAGGTACAGTCCGTACAAACTGTACGGACCTCGATTTCTGTGATATACGTCATGTGTACGGCCTCAAAATTCGTGCAGGGTACGGACTGTAATAAATGCAGTCCCCTTCTCGTTTTCTGTGCCCTGCTTGACCTCGAAATCTATGCCCTTCAAACCGTACTGTACGGCTGCCTTGGAATGCGTGCCAACTGAAAATCTCTCTCAACTGGTTGCCTAAAAAATCGTGCCCTTCTCCCTTCTTCAGCACTCTCCTTCTCTTCACTCTTCTCTCAAGAATGAATGTGTTTTGCCTCCCTCAAGCCTTTTTCTCTAAACCCTAAGTGGGTATCTAATCCAACGGTGGAAAAAGATCCAATCCAATGGCTAAGATTAATGAGAGTAAAAATCACATTTATTTAAATCACTTAAATAAATTTACTCACCCACTTAAATTTGTCAAAAAGTGACTTTAAGTTTATAAAGTCTCATTAGGTAGCTTTTAATGTGAGGGTCACCTTTTTCCCTCTTCTAAGTGACTTAGGCAAAAAGTCACTTAGGGAACATATTCCTAGGTACAAAAACTAACAGGTTTATGACTCCATTGTACATTCTTCGCATCCCCGGGTTGGCAGCAGGCTTCTTGACCTCATCTAGAATGACACGCTGCCCAGGAAGATCAGTTGTTTTATCTAGCTGGCATTAAAGAATAAATTGCTCACCTAGGATAACCTCCAGAAAAGGAGCTGGATTGGGCCAAGTATTTGCTTTCTCTGTAATGCAAATGATGAAAATACTCAGCATTTATTCTTTTACTACCCGATATGGAAGAATGTGCTCAACCATTTGTGTGATCAACACCAGATTGCACCTCACATACAGTCTAATAATCTCTGCAAATTTCTAGAAACATGGACTGTCAGTTACTCGGAGTACATAGTTTGTTGTTATCTTCCCTTCTTCACCATGTGGATCTTATGGAAAGCAAGGAATCTCTGTATTTTCGAAGGGAAAAAGGTGTCTATCCTCAGTATTATTCAGCAAATTGGTTATCTCTCACAGATGCATTGACCCCCAGCGAAGAAGAGAAAAAAAACCAGAGTATTGGGACCTGGGCCTAATCTTGTATATCCTTGTGTTTTTTTTATGGAGCATCAGCAAAAAATATTGGAGGAGTTGGTATCTGCCTGTTCTTGAATGAGACTCATTCCTTTGAGTTTGCAGTGGGGACGGGTCGGTGCACCAACACTAAAGCAGAATTGGTCGGGCTTTGGGCCCTTTTGCTTATCACCCAAATGATGGGGATTCCCACTCTCAGGGTTTTTGGTGACTTATCAGTCATCATAAACTGGGCAAAGGGTACTGCTACCCTCTCTCCTCCTGAGTTGCATTACTGGTGAAGAGAAACTAGAAAACTCTTTTCACACTTTCTAGAACTGTCATTTTGCCATATCTACCGTGAACATAATCAGCATGCAGACCGTCTATCTAAAATTGCTATCTTTATGGCTCCGAGATTTGGCACATTCTCTGAATTTTTTGATGGTCTTTTGATCATTCAGGATACTTTCAAGCTCTTTTGAGCTGGTGCTTGGAGCATGATCTCCATTTCACATTAGGCACCCTGTATTGTTTTAGTTTTGGAGCTAGCACCTTTAGATTGCAACTCTGCTTCTCTTTTTGTACACGGTAGATATGGGATTTGATTTGACAGTATTTTACTGATGGGTATATATTTGTTGGATTAGCATTGATCCCTCTCCGTTGTTGCACCGATGAGTTGAGTCACTTCTTGATGTCAAGTGGTATGCCTCCTCTTTAGAACTATTCCATGTATGTAGCCCATGTATTGGGTGGGCCCAGTTGATGCCCTTTGATTCAATATGAATAACAAGGACATGCTTTTTTCTTTCTAAAAAAAAAAGAAGTTCTAATAGCTAAAAATATCATGGCACACTCAGGAAGACTAATAGCTAAAAATAATAGTGAATGTCACACTCATGGCACATGTGCTAGAAAGGTGATATGAAACATGTGCCAAGATAAGAGACCGTCGTAGCTTAAAAACATGGATTGTTAATGAGAAATAATACTCTAGAATTGGTTCAGTGTCCGCAAGGAAAGAATGTGGTGAAGTGCAAATGGGTCTACAAGACCAAATTTACTTCGAATGGAGTTGTTGACAGAGGAAGCTCAATTGGTAGCTAAATGATTTTCTCAGCAAGAAGTTATGGACTACACAGACTTTCATATATGTAACGAAGATGGATTTTGTCCAAGTTATTTCTTTCACTACAAGTTTTGGTTGGGAGAAGTATCATATGAATGTGAAGAGTGACTTCTAACTTAGGGATTGTCTCTCTATACGGGGCAATGCCATGGCTTGTGGTTGAGAGCGAAGCCTAGATTGTTAGCTAAACACCTTTCTCAACAAGAAGGTATCAAATACAAATATGAACTACAGGAAGACTCTCACTCATGTAACCAAGTTGAATTTTGTCTACGTTGCTCTTTCTCTCACTATAAGTTTTGGTTGAGGAACATCATATGGATGTGAAGTGTGACTTCTCACATGGATATTTTAATAAGGATCTCTACATAGAGGAACGACCTAGCTTTTGTAGGATTGCAATGGTGTATGCAAACAAGGAAATATTTTTATGGCTTTAAATAGGGGCTTCAAGAATGGTATGAGAAGAGTGATAATTTCTTTCTTCCAGATGGGTTCACATCATATCACAATATTTATGTGCAAATTGAGAATGATGAGATTATATCAATTGTTTTGTGTATTGCTTGATTATCTCTAGTAGTGGTGATAATTCAATTCTTGGATTGAACGCAAGGTTGAAGGATGCATTTGAAATGATGAACTTAGGTTTTATACATTTCTTTCTTGACATCTAAGTTATGGACTTGGATGATGGTATCTTCATCTCTTGAAAATGTTTTAAATGGTACATTGCAAGCCTTGTTCTACTTTGTGTTGTGGATTTTAATTGACTAAGGAACACGATTTGTTGAAGCTCAATGTTACCGTATAGAGAAACTTATTGGAAGTGTTATTTACTTAAGTGATAACAACCTTGATATTGCCTTCAAGGTTAGGTTAGTTTGGTCTCCAGAAAAATGCATGAACCAAAGGAGAGCCATCTAATTGCCACTAAGATAATTATATAATATGTCAAAGGTACACATCAACATGGCTTTAAGTGTTTTAACAATCATTAGAATCAATGGATCAAATATACAAACTCCAAATGGGTTAATGACGGTGATGATCCACAATCAACCTCTAGATACATGTTTCATCTTGGATATGGTTTGATTGTTTTGTCATGCAAAATGCAAAACGATGTTTCATTATTGACTATTGAAGTTGAGTACAGAGGTGCAATGAAAACTAGAACTAAGTCAATATGGATTCATAACCTAATGGGTGAGATTGGCTTTCTTCCCAAGAAAGCAACAACACAATGTATTGCAACAATCAAAGTGCACTAAAAGTGGTTCATGACCCTATTGCATTGAGCATCATGCACACTATCTCATATAACTACTACAAGAGAATGTGGAATCTCATATATTTCAAGACAGAACATTATGGTGTAGTTATCTTTATGAAGTCAATTGCCATCAACAAGTTTTATTAAGTTTATGTTTCTACTTTGGCTTCAAGGAGTTGTCATTTTGGGAGGGTGTTTGGTGCAATAATGCCATCCCTTAATCCTCCAAGTTGTGTTTAAATGGGATCTTAGAATGTGTAATAAACCTTACTTTTGGATCTTAGAGGGTGGATTGACTAAACGCATCTTAGAGGGTGAAAGAAGGCCTTAGCTCGTAACTCAATCTATATTGTAACTCAATCAAAATGGTCATTAGAAGCAGTATTGCTAAAAAAATTGGGATAAACAAATCTCAATTGTGGGAACAAATTATTCAGTCATAAAACCTATATGAAATTTTACCATAATGAAATCACTCTATGTGAAAAAACAAAATACTTTAAAAACTGAAAATCAACTGAACCTATGGTGTTATAGATGATTTTCATATTTATAATAAGACACAAGGAAAAGATGAACAATTTTATGGAAGAGGAATGTGAAAAAACAAAACACTTTAAAGAGATAAAATCACTTAATACTTCCAAAGAACTTAGAAAAAAAATAAGAAATTTATCGAGGTGTTACATATTTTGTCATATTTACATATCAAGTAAGACTTAGATATATAATAAAGTCATACTAATAAATTGATGTATTAATAAGTTATTTAATGTAATAGTTAATTGTTAAATATTTGGGAATGTGATGTACTTCGCTTCTACAATGTAATGAAATATTGCATCGTCAAATAGAATAGAAGTAAATCCACTCTTTCTCATTCTTATGTGTATTCATGTTCACGGTTATGTGTGTAAAACTCACATGGTATCATAACAAGATTGAAAGTAGGTGAAGGAGCTAAGACACTACAATGATCATAGAAGGTATAGAGGGAATGCAAATACACACAACATTGGAGAGAAAAGCAAGGCAGATTGACCTTAATGTAATCGGAAAATTCAAGTCCACATAGGTCCACATAGACACCATTGTTGATTTGAATATTTGGTGAACAAATTTTTATACAATTTAAGCATAAATAAAAATGTATTGAGAAGGAAATTGCTCCATATGGTCAAAGTTTAGATTAAGCATATTGGAGGTGGCCAATGTAAATGATACTTTCGGAGGTCAAGACTATTTTGATTACTTGAGGCCACAAAGAATCAAAAGAAAGGAAGATGAGAGGATGTGGACGAATGAAGCAAACTTAAGATCCAATCAACGTGGAGAGTTAAGTTCAAGGAGGTAACAAACTTAAAGAAAGGGAGCCCCACCAATCACATCCATTGTAAATTAGAGCCTACGTGGAAATGACTCTGGTTTAGATTGTTGTGTGAAACAACCCTAGTCTAATGTCTATATCGAGGCAATAATAGACATTGCAAAATCTTGAGTTCTAGCAGTGAATTCCAATCTGTTTGGTGTATTCAAATCCCCCAAAATGGTGGGTTTATTCCAAATAATGTTTGATGAAAACAAAAAGTTCAGTTAAAAAAGTTGAATTGATTCAAGGTGTCTATTGATTCAAGCACATCTAGTCTTCATTAAACAAAGTTTAATTGATTCAAAGAGTCCATTGATACAAGCACATCTAGCCTTCACTAAACAAAGTTGAATTGTATATTGATATCATAAAGGACAAATTTCAATCTAATTATGTTGTATTAAGATAAAAGGAGAAAAATATAAAGGCCAATGTCCTACTTCAACTAAGAGGTTAAAAGGTGAAGAATTAAAGATGTATTTTGTTCCTTATTTAGAGAAAAATCTACTTTCCATTGGTAATATAATGAAGGATAGTCCACAATCACACATAAATTTCAGTTGATGTATAATTTGTTCCTTGTTTAGAGAAAAATATATTTTCCATTGGCAATATAATGATGGTATCAACCATCGCAAATAAATTTATTATTCATAAGAACAAAAAATATAGTTGCTATGGCTATGAAAGAACAAGGTTTATTTCAATCGATAGGATCAAACCTTGGAATTGCAACAAAACTTATTATATTTTCATTGAAAACTCCACAATTATGCCTAGGTCAAAGGGATGTTAGGTGAGACATGTCTCAAGAAATAAAACCACCATGTATGTCATTGTTGACACAAGTCCAAATAAGCCAAGAAAAAGGAAAAAATCAAATTTATGATGCATCATTTATTGTTAGTAGTAATTCATAAGACCCTGTAGAGAAGCAAACACAAAAGGCTGTAATGTTGGACCACAAAGACATGAAGGAGGTGAATTTAATGAACAAGCCAAATTCTATGTCAATGGTGTAAACATTAATTATTTGGCGAACATCTTCCCTCATCCTGCTAGTGAGTCATTCGTCAGATGGTGACATGATTTGTAATTCATCCACATTGTCACATACACTTCCAAGAACTCACTTTAACAATTAAATACTTGAGAGTTAAGGTACTCGTCTACGATGTAATGTCATTGCACAAGGTATCAAGGTGTTCGCGGCCCATTATGGAAGAGACGATGTCGTAACGTTCCAAAAAATAAAAAGTAAATAAAATTTTCATGTCAGCTCATAACTCGTCAAAAAAAAACTAAAAAAATCATGTCAGTTCATAAAATAAAATTAAAACCAGCATAGTTCCATCATAAACCTAGATCTATTAAAGGCCGAAACATATCCAAATTCTTGAAGTGTACTTTTTTTTCTTAAATTTTTTACACATCAAGAAAAAAATTATACCTCAATAAATTGGATCCAAATTCTTGAAGTGTAATTTTTTTTTCTTAAATTTTTTACACGTCAAAAAAAAAATTACACCTCAATAAATTGGATCCCTCTCATTGAACAATAGCTCGGGGTTTACGATGGATCAATGTTGGTTGCATCATTTAAATCACATATGAATGAATTTAACTTTTCTCATTCTTATGTACATCCTTGTTCACGCTTGCATGTGAAATTCATAAAAAGCAAACCTCAAGATGTTGACAGGAGTAAAACCATTTGTGAAGAGAGAAATCAGGAAATCCTCGTAAAAGATCGAATTATAATAGTAGAACAGAAATGCAAATGAGACTTTGATGATCACGTGGCAACTCCAATCGCAAGGAATGTTAATAAAGAGGACGAATCAGCAAATCATTGTAGAATATATAATTACAACAGTAGATAATAGAAGCAAATGAGACTTGATGATCACAAGGCAGCTCTGATACCTTGCATGAACAAGTTTAGGAATGCTAATAAAGAAGAGAGTGCATGTATGCTCACACAGGAGCAAATATCCATGTATCAAAAACTCAGACGCTTGTTTCTAGAGGCAAACCAGATGTTCATGAGGGCACATCAGATCCATCCATCAAGCATCACCTTCTAAAGACAATTCAGAAACTAAACAGGTCATCTTCCCAACAGAAGGATCACATATCAAGCAACTAGTATGGTTGAAGCCTCATGGGAGGCCTTCAATCAGCACCGCATTAGCTGTTCACTTTTGGAAAGTCCAGTTTTCAGGGTATGGTAGTATTGTTCAAAGATGTGAATGGTGTGAGCTCTGTTCTTTACCCAGAGATGAACAAAATCCAGACTCAATTCTTTACAAAAAATCAATAACTTAATGCAAGGACCATCTCCTATCACGATCTATTGATTTAGTGCTCAAATAATTTGTTTGTTCTTAACATTTTACTAGTACATACTACATCCCCTCATGCCATGTCTACTGAAAATAGCTTTGCATCCACATCATCTCTGGCATCCTTCAAGTTGTATAAGACCACCCTCTGCTCCATCAATTCTGTTTACTAGGCATTTCATGCAGTCAACTTGTATTTATTAGTATGCAATAGTATTATATAGGGAGATTCGCATGTATAGACAAGAAGCTAAGCTAGTACTTGAGATATCAAGGAAGCAAACCAGAATTTAACAAGAAAACGGTTACATAATGGAGCACTAGAGATCAAAAATTATTCCTGGGAGCTTAAATTGTTGGAATGTCTGGGTTGTAAGCATAAACCACAAATTTAGAATTCAAACATGATAATAGCTTTGTTAACTCTGTATGTATGCTCATGAAATTTTACGTCTTCCTCTATTACTGTGGAGATTAAATCAACAAAATTGTGTTTCTTTGCATTTGGCACAATTAATTTTCTTCCTTGTTAGATTTTAAACCATAGTAATGGCTATATACAAAGTCCAACAGCTTAACAATTTTGTATAGATGTACAAGGCAATTTTTTTAAACATGAAAAAGGGAAAGAGAAAAACGTGCGTACAAAATTCAACCTGCATGTACAAACCATAGTACTATCACTTCTCAAATAAATTACCACCAGGCTCAAATAAATTATTTTAAGGTGTTTTCAGTGAATGCTACTTGCAGTCATGCAGTACAGCAATGTGCATTTCGTGGTTTATTTATTCAACTTGAAAAATTAAGCACTTCGTCTAACAAGAAACTCTGGTGAATGTACAAGGCAATTTTTTTAAACATGAAAAAGGGAAAGAGAAAAAAGTGCATACAAAATTCAACCTGCATGTACAAACCATAGTACTATCACTTCTCAAATAAATTACCACCAGGATCAAACAAATTATTTTAAGGTGTTTTCAGTGAATGCTACTTGCAGTCATGCAGTACAGTAATGTGCATTTCATGCTTTATTTATTCAACTTGAACAATTAAGCACTTTGTCTAACAAGAAACTCTGGTAAATGTACATATAAAGCCACAGACAACACTAACTATCTTAGTTGATCTATTGCAAGAAAAAATCGAAGAACTCTCATCACTCAGTAAAACAAATTCATTTCTGGGAATAGGGTCTACCGCATAACAGAACAGTGCATTTTGGTGGAAGATGACTAGACGTAATTTAAAATGTCTGACGAATCAAACTATGAATGTACCAAAACGAATCTGTCTACATGAATGAAATTTTTTTTTAAAAGACTCCTATACACAGAGGTTGCATGTCCTTCTAGAATTCAACCTGCAGAGCAAGTGATACAAACTTCACTTGTAAAAGTGAGCACTTTCTATAGTGGATTCGACTCCAAAAGTGCACATAATTTACACAAAAATGAACGTGCTTATTTTTCACATCTACAAGAACAATATTTATTACAAGCTCCATAAGAGGGAGGAAAACAGACGGAAAACCCTCACTACTAATGTTAACATAACAATTTCAATCAGAAATAAGCAGGAAAAAATCTATTACATGTTACGGAAGAGAACAAATGAACCCAACTATTGTCGACATTATAGAATTCAGGTTGAATATCAAAACCTGCATATCTCAGAGAAGATGCACCTTTGTAAATAATCAAATAATAATGCAATTTTATAAACAAAGCAAAACAATGCAGACAATAAACTACAAGCTAAAATAGCAAAGAAAAAAAATGCAGGAGGCAGCTTTCTGCTACCTAGGAGATGTGTTAATTGGATCAAGAAATATTCTCACTCCTGCCGTTCCAACTCGGTCATTCTTTCAATGATTGCCTGGAATATAATAGTAAAAATAAATTGTGACAATCAAGTTGTTAAATATCTGCCTGCACTCAAACACTCATTTCAGTAATATATGCCTTTGCATATTTAGAATATAAATAACAGTTATGCCTACATGACAAAAGAATTTTAAAGAATTTTTACCTTTTTACTCGTTTCCTGCAACTCCCCCGCAAGAATAAATTCATCTAGTATCAAATATACCTGCATCCAAAATAAATCCCTTTAAGTGCTCACTCCCTGTCGGCCTTAGCAATTAAAAATTTATATGTATCTTCCCATCCACAGGTGTATTTTCTGGGCTTGAAAGGAAATCCGAGTTTTGAAAGTTTGAATTGCATTAATTCTGTAAATGCAATACAGAACATCCAAGGCCCATAAGAAGTTTGTAATGAGATTATTTCCATCCCCTCATTGTGCATCTTCAAATCTGCATTCCCTAATAGACCTCTCTTTGAAGATGATTCATCTCTATGCATAGCTGATGGGAATAAACACAAAAGTAGGCTAGAGATAGTCTCAAGTTGTTAAAGATAGTGCAGATGCAAGTGCCATTCTCTAATTGGCACCCTAGTTAGTTAACTAGGGTTCCTGGTCAGTTAACCAGGCAGAGTAAGTCCCTAGTAGGTACCCTAGGGCTCCCAGCAGTCTACTGGGTTCTTGGTCTAGGACCAAGCAGGTTGATGCCATGGCAAAGTCCCTAGCATGTGGTTAAGGACCCTATCTGTAGACTGTCTCTAGGGTATTATGGTCAAGGACCAGACAGTGCTTGCTCATAAGGACCAAGCAAATCCTGCAGACTGAGACAGAGACATCCTAGTCTAGGACCGGGCAGATTCTTGGTCTAGGACCAAGCAGGTCTTGCAGGTATAGTCCTGGTCAGTTAACCAGGAAGATCTTGGTCAGTTAACCAAGATGATGATATGTGATGTCCTCCTCTCCTACGGTTGAGCTAGGTTGTCTATCCAAGGGATTGGCCACCCCTTGATGATGTTAGTAGCACTTTGGGAGCAATCAAGAGGACCAAAGGATCACATCATCCAATTTGGACCTTCCTTATATGGTGATGATAAAAACTTCCAATTATTGTATGGAACACTTATGGACTATATACCTTGAGAGAGAAGATAAAAGTTTGGCATATTGGTCATGTGGGTAAAAGGGTTGTTCTCCAACCTTGTTGGTACACCTTGGCCTTGTGGGTAAAAAGGTTGTTCTCCCACTTTGATGTGACCCCTCTTGTTGACTTGTGATCTTCTGTTGAACCCTTGTTGGTCCATGTGCTAGCGCCCCTCTCTTGAGTGTGGTACATTGACCCTTTTGGTATGATGACTTAACTTTATTGTTGTATCTTGTATTTGGAAACCCTCCCTAATGTACAACGTATTGACCTTGATACCATATCTTAAGTCAACATAATATTATTTTATGTTTTATTTTTTGGTAACTCTCCTAAAAAGCTAAGTCGTCTTGAATAACCCTAAAGTTTTAAGGGTGATCCTTCTAAAAGACATTTGAAGCCTATAAATAATGTGATAGATCTCATTATGATACAAGGGAAGAAAGGTCTGAAATCCGGTCATCTACATCTGATCTAGGGTTGCTGCTCTTCTGGCTTGACATCTAAGGGTTTGTTGCTGCTCTTTTGGCTTGACGTCTAAGGGTTTGTTGTTGCTCTTTCTCTCTCCCTCTCACGTGACCTTTGTTGAACCTGTCTAGGGGCTATCATGGGACTGTTATGTTGGGCCGTGACCACTGTTGAAGCTGCTAGGGCTGGGTCGTGACCACTGTTAAGCTGCTAGGGTTGGGTCGTGACCTTTGTTGAGCCTGCTAGGGCTATCGTGACCACCCTAAACTTTAACATTGTGTTACCAGATCCACCACCCTAGTGTGTAGCATAGTTTTAAAAATCGGAATCGGTAGAGGGTCAACTCGGAATCGGAATCGGAATCGGTAATGAATCGGTCATAAATCGGCTGATTTGAATTTAATGAATCGGTTTGCTAAAAAATACATCAAATATTTAAATTTTAAAGGAAAACAACATTTTCAAGATTATAATCCATGATTCCAATCAGATCTGATTATTGTAATTTGTCACCCACAGGACTGTCTTTTAATTTGTCACCTACAGGACTGTCTTTTAATTTGCTATCAGTTTGTTTGGAAACTAAGTGCTTGGAGTAATAACTAAGTTTGTTCTATGTTGGCTCAGAGACTGGTGAAAACCATTACAAGATCTCTATTTATTATTATCTCATTAATTGCTCAATTTTCATCTCTCATCTCCAAACAAACATGAGCAATAGTGAATAGTGACCTAAAGGCTAATAGCCTAATACTGGGGTTTAAACTTTAAAGAAAAAAGGTGCAGCGACCTTCATTTTGATTGCAAGGGCCTTTTTAATGCTCTTATCCAACTCAAAGTGGATTTATCATTTACATGGATAGATCATAGAAGTTAAACATTTGCAAGAAAAGACCTAAGGGTATAGTTCTGTATATTATTTGTAATTTTGTACCTAAACATTATAAGTTTATATGACTGTTAACTACTAGTAATGCTGATTGTTTTAAACTGGAATTTTGATACTGCTGTTTACCTTTTGACAATCAGCTGTTGGTGTAAGTGACCATAATTATTTCTTGTGGAAATGGCTGCTTACATCATTTCATTTATGCTCATTCTGTTAAAACTTAAACCTTAAAGTGCCGGTTATGTCACTGTCCAATGCAAGCCTGAATGTTGTGATATAGACTTATAGTGCAAACTAGAAGACTGTGGTAATGCTTTATTGCTTGAAGGGGGGACTGTTATGAAAAAAAATTGGCATTTCATTAACCGGACCGGCCAGGCTCGAAACCGGCCGGTTGGACCGGTTAACCAACCGGTTTGACCCGATTTGGTTCCGAACCGCTGAACTGGCCGGTTCCGATTTCAGTTTGGACGATTTTTAAAACACTGGTGTGTAGGATCCGCAGATCCGATATGTGTCCGGATCGGATCCACCATGGAAACAGATCCCATGCAGAAGGAAACATATCCTGGTCTCATGAAACGGATCCTATGAAAAATATAAAAAATTCCTGAAATTTTCAAACGTATCCTGAGAAAAATTAAAAAATTCCTAAAATTTTCAAACAGATCCTGTGAAAAATCAAACAATTCCTAAAATTTTCAAATGGATCCTGCAACTTCCAGTGCTTCTATGACCCATTGATCCCCCCAAAAAATTAATTTTTAATGAAAAACTTAAAAAACCCTAAACACCTAATGGCTAAAAGCGTAAACCCCATTCCTGCTCAAGGTCTGATCTATCCTTATGTCAAGATATGCTCTTGGACTCTGATATATCAATATCAAGGTTTGTTCTCAACGTTTTTATTTGATATATCTTTGTGGTCAAGGTTTGCTGTCGAGGGATGATCTATCTTTATGTACTATGTTGTTGTTCACTTCACCTACATTGTTCTGTAGTCTTGCCATAGCATTCAAGAAAACCACTTTATTCCCTGCTGATAGGGACATGTGAATGTGGCTCACAAAAACCCTATTATGACCTTCTTCAAGTTCATTCCGAAATGGTTTTTAAAATTATCAATATCACAACTTATCAAATTATCAGTTATGGTACATGAACTCTCTCTTTGGGCAATAACTTATAGTTCTACTCTTGTGTTTCCTAAATAGTTTTGTTTCTTCATTCTATTCTTCTATTTATTATAAAAATATTTTTATATTTGTTTGCACTTGTCGTTTCCTCACCGTATCCGGATCCTGGGTTTTAAAAAATCTAGCTAATCCGTATCCGTATCTTGGTAACTTAGCTTTAACACAAGTTACAGGGTATAACCTGGTATATTCTAAATTGCATATGAAACCATCCTTGACGCGTATGTAGGTGTCAAAGTCGTGATGAAGTTTCTGATAGAGATTTTGTTGGCTCAGTCCACGTAGCCTTTGAGTAGGCTTTGTAGATCTTTCTCAGGCACCTGCCTGATAAATGAATATCCCTTTTAGTAAGCTAGGGTGCATCAATGAAGAACTTGTTGGGGGATGCCTGTAGGCTCCTCAATATCCAGGTTTAAAATTGGAGAAAAGAAACTTTAGCATACAAACTATCCGTGATCCCATCTAACAAGCAGCATAGAGAATTGGAGAGCTAGGTAAGTGCATCTTTCATGACTCTATTGACAGTGTCATGTAATGAGTCCTGTCACCTGTGCAGCTTAAAACTCAACTAAAATGATAGTGCAGAATTGTTTCACATGTATGTGTTTTGATTTATTTTCCTTAGATACAAGCTCCAAACCTCACAAATGTAAAAGAGAGGTGTCACCAGGGTTTGAAAGAGGCACATCTTAGCCGCAACACCCTGACATTAAATCTGAAAACATTGTCTCTAAGGTTGTTAACGCTGCACATCTCCTGGTCAACCTTAATTCTAGTATTTGTCAGGATCAGAGTCCAGACAGATGGATGGAAAAGAGAATGTCACTTCAAGATAGTATTGGATGCCTCTTTCTTAGAAATGTTGAAGTGAATAATGCCATTTAAAGGTTGACCTGAAGACCATGGTTATCACAAAATGAGCTCAGAGTATCCAGTAGTTTTGGAGTCTGCAAACAGTAAAAGGGCAATATAGACCGAAAAGAAGAAAGGAACCACCTAATCCTCCTACATATTTTAAAAATGTGGGGGTGAGAGTAGACATCCTTGCTCTACTCTTATGTTGTTGATTATCTTCTTTGCATTTCCCATCTTGGTACAAACTATACCAATAATCATCTCAAGACTCAAAGAGACAAGTATAGAAACCACAAAACCTTGAGCTTTTTGAATAGTACATATATTGGAACTGTATCAAAGGCTTTGCAAAAGTCCACAAAGCACCAATATACCTTGTATTTGCTTGCTTTCACTTCTTCGAGAATGGTTGCAAGCCTAAAATTGTGGTCACAAGTGTAGTGATTCCTTCTAAAACCTGCTTGAGATTTGGCCTGCAACTTCTTCCATGCAAGTTTGCAACCCATTTAGAGATGTAGTCATAAAGTGCAGTGGCAAAGAGTTTGGACATGCTATTCCAATAACTACTTGATTCATTCTGGTCTCCATCTGTAACTGGGATGAAAAATATGAGAGGCCTATAAGGGAGGAAATAGAAGGAGATAATGCAACTCTTCGTCCAACCTCTAATGAAGACCTCAACCCTGATACCTAGCATAGAATATTAGAACGGTATGCCCCTATCAACTAACTTCATACAGATAACAACCTTTAGAGCAATCCCTACAAAGCGATATTAAGCCAACCATAATCACTTAGACTTTACCCTCAACCATGATATTGATGTTAGTAAACTATTCATTTATAATGAAAAGCTAAGGCAATATTATTGCATACAGTTAGGAAAACAGCTTGACATAGAGAGATCTGTGAGGGGTTTATTTATACATTGGCATTGTGAAAATGGATAAAAGGAGAAACTTCCTGTATATTTTCAATCAGTGCCACAGTTCCAAAACATGTTTTGAGTGTGAAAGTGGAGAAGTAAAGCCAACTCACCAAGCACTCAGCTCATGTTGAATTATTGCTAGAAGAAAACAGTAGATGGTCTACCAAAAAGATGATAAACAAGGATAAGCCCCTGTGTGGATCTCTACTTCTATGGGTTTAACTTCATTGTGGAAAATGAAGTTGATTCACTGAGGACTCTTCTCGTGTTGAATTATTACTAGAAGAACCTCTTGTTACTTGTTATTCTTGATCGATATGGTCCAGACTCCAGAATATGTCTCTAGTGTTAAAGTGGGAAGGGGAAGACAACTCACCAAGCACTCTTCTCAAGTTAAATTATTGACAGCACCATACAAACCTCAGCAGAATGAGGTTGCAAAAAGGAAGAACAGAACGATCTGTGCAGCTGCTAAAGCTATGCTTACCGATCTAGATCTTCCTTTATCCTTGTGGGTTGAAGCTGCAGGTACTGTTGTGTATATCCAGAACAGAAGCCCTCATGCTACCTTGGGGGAAAAGACTCCAGAAGAAGTCTTCACCATAAAGAAACCTACAGTTGACCACATGAGGATATTTGGCACTCCGGCTTACATTCATGTGCCAAAGGTAAAGAGGGCCAAACAAGAGCCTTCAGGTAAGAAAGGTATATTTGTCGCATCTATGTACCTGGACCAGAGGTACATTGAAGTCAGTAGAGATGTGTTCTTCCATGAGGAAGCTGTGTTTCGTCAAACACAAGAGCTTTCAAAAGAAGATGAAGTACCTCCCCGTGAGTCTCCAGATTCAGAAGTTCCGAGGGAGGAAGAGGAATTTGAGGATCAAATTCCGGGCACCTAAGGACATTGAAAGTCCACCAGAAGAACTGCTTGAAGTTCCTCCTTCCAAAAAGAGACTTGCCTGGTACCGAGAAACGGTACAAGAAGCCAAGAAGCATAAAGCTCCTCCCGAGACTTTCAGAGAAAGCATAAGACCACATAAGTACTCCGGTCTTATGAGCCAGCTCATTAGTGCAGAACCTTCCTCATACTAAGAAGCAGCAAGTCAACAGGTATGGGTTGATGCCATGATTGAAGAGTTCAGTTCAATCATGAAGAATAATGTGTGGCAAGTTGTTCCCAGACCACCAGGAAAGTCAGTGGTGACATCCATATGGCTTTACAAAATCAAGCATGTTGCTAATAGCAGTGTGGAAAAGTATAAAGCCAAATTCGTAGCTCGTGGCTTCACTCGGAAAGAAGGCAATGACTATGATGAGACTTTTGCTCCTGCTGCCAAGTATACTACCATTAGAACCATCACTTCTCTTGTTGTAGTATTTGGATGGAAGTTACATCAGATGGATGTAAAGACAGCCTTCCTCAATGGCAAGAGTGAGGAGGAAGTCTATATTGAACAATCTGAAGGCTTTGTGACTCATGGGAATAAGACCCATGTGTGTAAACTGAAGGAAGCCTTGTATGGACTGAAACAAGCTCCGAGAGTCTGGTATGCGAGGATGGATGGATTTATCCACAGCTTGGGGTTTTCCAAAAGTACAGCTGACTCTAACTTGTACTTTAAGGTTGTTCATAATCATGTCTTGATCCTTGTTCTATATGTAGATGACTTGTTTCTTACAGGTGATGAACAGTTGATAGAACAATGTAAGAGGGAGCTCACCTCTGAATTTGAGATGAAGGATCTCGGTTTGATGCATTATTTCCTTGGCTTAGAGGTCTAGCAAAAGTCGGGCGAGATTTTCCTGACACAAGGAAAGTATGCAATGGATATCTTGCAGAGATTTGGGATGCAGGACTGCATGTCCATGAACATACCCATGACTACCAACTTGACAAAGTTGTGTGACTCAGCCACCAATTCGCAAAGTGTGGACTCTACTCTGTACAGACAGCGTATTGGATCCTTGATGTATCTTATGCATACGAGACCAAACATTTGTTACACAGTGAATGCTCTGAGTCAATTCATGTCCGATCCGAAGCACATACACTTGGTAGCTGCTAGACACATACTCAAATATGTGCGAGGTACTATCACTTATGGGCTCAGGTATACTTCTAGCAGTGGAGTATTATGCTAATTCAGATTGGGCTGGCAGTGCAGTTGACCGAAAAAGCACCTCTGGTTACTGCTTCAGTATGGGATCTGCAATGATCTCTTGGTCCAGCAAGAAGCAGGGTTCCATAGCTCAGAGTACAGCTAAGGCAGAGTATATTGCTGCAAGTGATGCCTGCAAGGAAGCAGTTTGGCTTAGAAAACTTCTATATGATATGTTCAGTGGAAATCTTAACTCAGCGATCATCCATTGCGATAATCAGAGTTGCATTAAGCTTTCGAAGAACCCGGTGTTTCATGATAGATCGAAACGCGCTGAAATAAAGTATCATTTCATTAAAGACCTACTGCAAAGAGGTGCTCCGAAGTTGCAGTACATTCGTACAGATGAACAGATCGCAAATATCTTGACCAAGCCTCTTACAGCATCAAAGTTCGTGTACTTTCGTGACAAGCTTGGCATGGCAGAGAATGCCTCTCTCGCTGAGAGGGAGTGTTGGTTTTTCTGAGCAGCATCGAGAGCCATTCTCTTAGGAGAATGGAGACACCTTGTCCGAGACCATGGTGTGGAACCAGTCTAGCACTGGGGGACACAACCTAGAGTTGAGTGACCATTCTGTTGAATGTGGATATCTGGTCCGGGACCAAGATATGGAACCAGTCCAGCACTGGGGGACTCAACCTTGAGTTGAGTGACCATTCTGTTGAATGGTGACATCTAGTCTGGGACCAGGATGTGGAACCAGTCTAGCAATGGGGGACTCAGCCTAGAGCTGAGTGGCCATTCTTTGAATGGAGGCACCTAATCAGTTACCAAGAATTTAACCTAGTTCGGGACTAGGGGCTCAGCCCGGGGCTGAGGGCCATTCTCCGGGAGAATGGAGGCGCTTGGTCTGTTACCAAGTATTTGACCTTGTGTCAAATTATGCAGCCTATGGCTAAGGCACTTGGTCTGTTACCAGGATAACACTATAAGCCCTAGATCGAGTCTAGGCATGTGTGAAACTCTAGCCCTCGATCAGTGGGCTTTGTGATCTTCTCCAACGCTTAGCTACCCTTGGTTAAGACACCTTAGTATCCGATCTTAATGTCACACAGAGTGTGAGATAAAAGCATTAGTAATTATATTTGTTTATGATGATGTACATTGAGTAGGAACGAAGGACCACCTTGACCACTTTTTTTGACCACAGGACACTTGAAGAAGGCTAAAGCAAAAGTCTAAAATACATAAGGACCCTTAGTACCACTAAGGTGTCAAAGTGAAAGTGCAAAAAGACCTTTAGTACCACTAAAAGCAAAAGTCAAAGTGTTAAAAGAATAAAATAATGATATTTTGTTCTTTTGAGTTTTGGTCCACTTACAGGTGACTCAAAGGCTATAAAAGAAGATCAATCCATTTCATTATTACACACACACTTGCTCTTGCTCTCATAATTGCTTAAGGAAGATTTTCACAGGTTTTTGAAGAGAAGGATATCTTTGTGGTTAGGCCCTAGCATGGATGAGTCGAGCTAGGTCACCCACATACCCTTCAGTTTTACCCTACAGCTAGGGTTCTTGCTCCTCTCATCTCGCGGCCAGCTAAAACAGGGTTAGGGTTTTACCCTAACAGCTCCCTCCTTCATGAGCAGCAACAGGGCATCCACGGGCAGCTGGGGTCTACCTCCAGACAGCCCTCTTCCTCTCTCGACAGCACCTTCAGGCAACCCTACTCCTCCACGGGTTGCCCCTCCTGCTCCACCGGCAGCCCTGCCATCCCTCTGGACACCTACAGCAAGGCTCGAGAGTACCCACGAGCACCTACAGCACCTCAGGGAAACCTGCTAAGGCCTCAGGCAGGCAGCGGACAGGCCCGAAAGACCTCCGAGCAGGCCACCCACCCTCGGGTCAGCAACAGGGCAAACCATAGACCTCTGGACAAGTCGAGCAAGCATCCAGGCAGACCACAAGCCTTCGGGCAGGTCGGGCAAGCATCCGAGCAGCTGCCTGTGGATTCGGGCAGAAAATTGTAGGCTCGTGCAGGACATAAAATTGTTTGGGCAGGAGAGAGAAATCTCGGGCAGCCTAATCCGTACAGATCTGGGCAACTGCAACGATCTGGGTGGCTGGAAGATAAATTATTGTGAATTTTATCTGTGGTACAAACCCATTAGGGTTTGTGGATTTCTTGAAGAACTCAGTCATCTCATTTACGAGATAAATTACTAATGCTTTTGGGGTTTTTTGTCCTTTAAAGGTTTCCCTAGTGAAAAACTCTTGTGTTCAATGTGTTGATGTGTTGATGTTGTTTACTGCACTTGTCATTTGTTATATGTTAGTCTGCAAATTTTAAAGTATTCATGCTAATGCTAAAAATTCAACATGTTGCTTCCAATTTGTGTGCTTGCATGCAGATTTCTCAATCATTGATAAATTATAATTTATTACATAAAGCTATTACTGATAGGTGTTTTGTGTCCCTTCAATATTACTAATATTGCAATGAATACAAACTAACAAAATGTGCTAAGGTAAGACAGTCACCATCACACTTAACAAGCTGTGAACTATTCTAGGGTGATAGAAAGTAGAGATTGACCAAGCATACGCCACCCAGGAACATTTTGAGGTGGATTCAAAGGGAAATCAAGGATATAGGTATAACCACAAGAGAATGGATATGGAAAAAAAATCTGAAATAGAGATTACAACAATGATGAGGAAAGGGAATTCAAGAATGGATTATGGTCTTCTGAGCTCCTCAATTGCAGCTAAGGTTTTCCCCTAGACTCAATGGATCCACAGCAAGCACAGCCCACACAACTCTACACTGCTCCTGTAGTTCATGAAGTGCTGCTTGGTACCCGCAGCTCTCACAGTTCTCACAATGCTGGCTCTGGCATCCTGTTAACATAAAGTTTCCACTCAGATCTGTGTCTAGAAGAAAGATGGACTACCATACACAAAGTTAATGACAAAAAGTCCATTGTTGGCTTGGATGTACTGAGCATGGAGTCCCCTTATCTTCCAGCCTTACATGAATATTGGGCTGCAATAAAATATGGTGTAGAAATATTCTGAATTCTACCATTCTATAACAAAGGATTTTTATTTCAAAAAACCCTTAGCATGGAGCCACTTTACAGCAGAAGGTGATGTTGAGTTCAAGTCCATCCTATTCATCACCACAAAGGCCACCAGGACCTATAATGCCAAGGCAAATTTCAATTTGTATGTCAGACTTATTTTCATTTCTGATTAATTTTAAGAAATACTTCCCAGGTACCTAGGCTTCCTGCTAGGCATTGTAGATTCAAACACTTTGCCACTGTGTATCATGATGAATACTTCAACAGCACAACAGTTTGAAAACAATACAAAGGGAGCTAATTAGTAAGGCTTTAGATATGATTTCTCAAATTGGAGAAGAAGACCCCCAATGAATCAGATGCAAAAGGATAAGATAAAATAGAATGAGTCAGAATCAGAACCAGATGCTGAAAAGATGGGAACGTATACCAAATTCTGGAATGAATTTGACAAATCAATTAAACTTGGATTAATTGAGGATGCATCAAACAGGAACCTGCATCAAACAGGAACCAGATTGCAAAACTTTTGGGATTTGAAAGCACAAAGTCTGGTAATAAATTGGCATCGTTGGCCCAATACATATCAAGAATGAAACCGAACCATAAAGGTATCTTTTACATCTCTGGATCTAGCAAGACAAAATTGGAGCCTTGAGAGATTGAAGAAGAAACACTACGATGTTATCTCCCTCAAAAGCCCATTTGATGAGCACTTAATGCAGTATTTGATGGATTCAAGCCTCAAGGACAAGAAAATCCAGAGTGTTCAAAGAAGGCATTAAACTTGGGAAAGATAATGACAGGAAATCAAAGATTCATTCAAAGGGCTAACTAATTAGTGGAAGGATGCCCTTTCTAGCGAAAATATAGTGCCAGTGAAAATAAGTAACAGACTGGACAACACGCCTTGAGTTGTTGTCCCTTAAAAATATGGTTGGAGTACAAACATGATGTGAATCACAAACCCTGTCAGATGCCACAAGCAAAGTTATATGCATGGGAAGAGGGTACCCGAGATTAATCCAAGGCTTCTTATCATTAAAGAATTCCATGAAAGGGTCATACTGGGACCATAGGATGAAACTATAGAGCAAATTACAAAACTGATTTACCAGGAGCATGGATTGAAAGTGGATTCATAGTCCAGTGTTCAACAGGGACGCATCCACAGGATCAAGGCCCTTCCCCCTGCGTTTACCTCGCCCCTGGGAAGGGAGGCGCTTGGGAAATCGTTTTGCCACATCCCCCTTTTTGTGAAACTCTGTGAAACACATGCCGAGGCGTTTCGCAAAAAGGGGGACATCTGGGCACCCCCTCCCAAAAAGTGGGACGCCTAAACGCCCCCTCCTGATTTTTGAAATTTTTTCTTGTAGAAAAAAAAACAACTTTTATATAAAACCTGGCTTCTGATTTCTGATTTGGTATTTTTTATTTCAGGCTTTGGTATATGTTGAGTTATTTAACATTAACTGGTAAAAGTAACATTCTTCTTACCTTTCATTTTCTATCATTTAACCTAAATTTGTAACCAATGTTCCCCCAAGTTTCCGAGATGTGGGAGTGCAGAAGCACGGAAACACACATTGGGGATGTGTGGAGACACCCCCAAATTTTGGGGAAATTCATGAAGGGTAGAGGGTCATCTCTAAAATTACAAAAAAAAACTAAAAATACCAAAAATAATAACTCACTTGATAAATTCATGATTGTGCAAAGTAAATACTAAATACATTGATTTATTTTCGAAATAGCAGCAAGTAGGGATTGTAAAAAGCAAAAATAATGGAAAAACAAAAAAATATCCCAGGGGGGCAGAGGGGGAAATGTTTCGGCACGACTCCCCCTGACTCCGGGACGTGGGGAGCATGGAGGGTGCATCCCCAAGGAACACTGTTTTTAACATTACCATTAATTGTTTCAAGATGTTTGAGAATGTTTCCAACCTCATCGGACTTCATATGCTTAAAGTAGAATTTTAGATCCCATTCAGAATTTAACAGGCTTAATAGTAGTCAGGATTTCAGGATTGCAACGTTTCCACTGGATCCTATCATGTATGAGGGAATGGAATTGGCATTTAATAAGCACATCAACCCCTATATGTACATCAATGTTGGTTGTTCTAATTGTTGGACTCCTCTATCATGACCTTGATAAAAATGTACCATTACTCAAGCAAAATCAATTATTAAGCATGGAAAGCTTTTTGAATTTTCTACCTTATTTTAAAGCTTGGATTAGGAAGTTTCACCGAAATTGTAGGGTGTTGAGTAATGTTTTTGGAGGATCAACTTCAAGATTCAAGGTAGAGGCAACGGCTAGAGCCTAGAGGAGAGGGGCACAGGGTGCTCTTGATGAATATGATCCCGATATGTGAAATTCAAATATTGAAATATGATCAATCATATCTATGATCGTGTTTACATTGCACAATGATAAATTTAGTATTTAGTATTTAAATGGTGATGGGATAAAGCATTGTTATGTTAATATGTTGGGATTTATATTTTTTTAATAATTTTGGAGACGGAGCCCCCTATGTTAGGGACCCCAATGTCCCCCATGAATTTTCCTCAAATTTAGGGGTGATCTCCACACATCCTGCATGTGCATTTCCCTGTTCCTACACTCCCACATCCAGGAAACATGATGAAACATAGATTCATACTTAATGACCCAAAGGGAATTTTCCTTGAGCATTTATGCTACAATCAAGACTACTCTAGAGTCTAAACATGAACCTCGATGCAAAATCCTCAGTTCATGGCCATGGCTGAGTGACTCTGAAATTCTAATACAGGATCCAAGCCTGTCTGGCATGCTGCAAACTCTTACGGATTCTGCCTATAGACGAGGTACTGGAGCGTTTGGCACAAGTTCAAGAAGATCCAGTTTGAAGCCCATTCTTAACAAACTTCAATTAAAGGGTCCAGCCGCAAGGGTAATGAAGAAATCGCACCTGTACTGGAGCTCCTAAGCACATGATAATATATAGGGGCAATTTTAAAACAGTGGATGTAACCATGCATTAAATCTAAATGAAGAAGCAGCATACAAGCTGAGTTAATCCACAACACGTGCTTTTCCACTTCAGCGTAAATATCAAAACCTTACTTAAAAACGTGTAAATAGGACGGTTGACTCGGCGTGGATTTCAAGCATAAATATAAGCAGGGAAATAAAGGGCATGCATGGTTGACAGAGCAATGAATGCACTGTGTAGTCTAAAGCGCTATTTTAATTGGTGGGCGCACTTGGTCATTTAAAGATTTAAATGCTCAACTCAGAAAAGCATGCAAAAAAATACATGTGTTAAAACAGCAGATGAGGGGCACAACGCCCCTCATCTAGTGTTTTAACGAATGTATTTGTTTGAATGCTTTTCTGAGCTGAGCATGGGTAAAATATATTGTTGTTAAACTCGATCAAGATAAACGATTTTACTCTTGGAGCGTTCAAGCAGCAATGAAAAGAGTACCTAAGCTGCAATATAAACACAGATCATACGTGTTGATTTTTCTGAGCAGCATCGACAGCCCTTTGTTGATTAATTTGTCACTGATGCCAACAGTGTATGGTCATTGATGCCAACTATTGAGTCCTTGGTGCCCCTTGTGGAGCCCCTGAGGGTTAGTGTTTAGTTTGTGGTCGTTTTGTGCAAGAGGAGCCCTTTTGACCTTGTCCAAACCCAAGCTTGAAGCCCTTGGAGGCCTTGGAACAATGACAAAAGCCTTGGTTACCCATTGACTTGCTCAAGTGCCCCTAAGTTGTATCTTGGTCCCATTTGAGTCCATTGTCGAGTTCCTTACTCATGGTTGATATATGGTTACTAGTCTTTGTGCTGCTTGTTATGCTTGTACTTGTCTTAGTCTCTTTATTGGTTGTTGGATGGATGATGTGGCTCATGTGTGTAAAGTATTTGATGTGTTGATGGTGAATCCCGTTGCTTGCATTGGATGGTCTTGAGGTTGTTAAGTTCTTGTGAGGTCCTTGAGTCCACAATCTTAGATCTTGATACTCTTGCATGTGGAGACTTAGGTGTTGGAACCCACACTGATGGTGGTATATTGGAACCCATTCTTATGGGGTCCTTGGTGTCCTTGAAAGTTTAAGTCTTAAACCCACATAAATGTTTTGATGTCCCTTGGACGCTATATGGTCATTGCCATGTAGTAGCCTTACGATCATGCATATGAAGCCCATAAGGTGTTGCAAACTAGTGGTGAGGTCTTTGTACCCCTCTTTTGGGGTGTTGGTACTCTTATAGTGATGAAGATATATAGTGGAACCCTTGGATATGTGCTTAATGATATGGAGACCTTGAACCATGATGATGTATGGTCCTATTTGTGGTTATATAGATATTGGGATTTAGATGGAGGTAGAGCCCATGGACGTGCCTTGATATGTTGAAGAAGACTTTGAAACTCTTGTAGTTGGTGGTATGGTCTTTTGCACCCTCATGTGTGGCGTCTTTGACATCCTGAACAAATTGAGGATTTTAAGGGTATTGGACCATGGGATTGCAAATAAACCCATCATGGGGAGATAGCCCTTGCCATTCCATTTCCAACGGTAGGTGGCACGTCACGTGGCTCCTTACAGTTGAAGAGATATGAATTTTTGAAGTTGGGGTACTCCACCTTTTTGGGTGAGCCGACTAAACAAAATAGAATTTAATTATTTGTAATTTTGAATTGCATGTCGGCTCAAGGTAATATTTTTTCTCTACAACCCATATAAATAGAATATCAAGCATTTCATTTTTTCATCACCACTCCTCTTACGAATTTCGCACATTTTGGAGAAAAGTGCAAAATTGTGTGACAAAAAAATTTCTGGGCATCTTCACTAAAATAGGCATAACTTTCTCATACGAAATCGGAATTACAAATTTTTTGGCTCATTGGAAAGCTTGTTACGAGGGCTGTGTGATGACAAGATATAGAGTTTCTTTTGGGTTTTCTACTTTTTCTCCATCTTGTTATCTTCAATAAGGTATGGTTCGTGCTCCATGGTTTCGCTTGTAATGGCACATGCCTCTCATGGATAGAGTTCATCTTTGATCTTAGTATGTGAGGCTATATATTGGTATATCTCTTTAAAGTCATTCAATATGTTATGGAAGCTATGGTGATGGTTTTCTTGGCATATACCTTGATGTGATATTGATATAGATCTTAATGATTATCTTGGATAGATCTTGGTGATTATCTTGATTGTTGTATAAGTGTAGTATTGAATGAGAAGTTGACATGTAAGTATTAGATATTGTGAGTTATTTATTTGATCAACCTAAATGTTTTCTTTGAAAACTAGTTTTACAAGTGTTGATCATTGTGTCTTTGACCTAAGTGGAGTTGGATTGTTAATGACAACCTTTGACAGTGTTGTAAGTGATTATTTGCTTGATATTTATTTGATTTGTTGACTTGATTTGAGTAGAGTGGAAAATCCTTTTGTGTCTAAGAGTTTATGATATTGATTGAGTTTGACATAGTTGGTTAAGTCTTTTATCTTATTGGTTGAGGTTATTTGGTTGAAGTATATCATGTTTAACTGTCAAGTATTCCTTGACTGTGATTGAGGTTGGTTATGGTGTCATTGAGTTGAGTGTGTTTGGAAAAAGTTTTGTTGACAGTATGTGAAATCTCTTGGTTGCTCAAATGTGTCTTTTACTTGATAAACTAGGCCAAGTAAGAAGGGTTGGTTGACTATCAAAGCACTTGATTAGGTTAACACAAATATATGATTGATTTGGCACAAGTACAGAAGCATCTTGGTACAGTTGAGAAAGATTGGCACAAGTTGCCTTATGTGCAGTTGGTTTGACTCAGATTGGATGAATTGTATGAATAGTTGGTTTGACCCAGGTGGACTGAGTTTGGTGTGCAAACTCAGATTGACTGATTTGGTTGATGTGAGAAACAAATTGATTGGTACAGGTTGATTGTACATGTTGATGAGTATTGTGATACAGTGGACAGTGATCGGTTGATGAGTAGTGATCAGATAATGAGCAATGGCTAGTAGTGGCAGTTGTTGTGCAGTGTGGTACAGGTTGTGCAGTGTGGTACAGATTGTGCAGTGTAGCACAAGTGTTGATTAACACGTCCGCAGGATCAGTGCGGTTGTGGTTCAGTTGTTTCTATCTTCATATCAGGGTGGCAGGACGGGGCAAGGAAACGAGGTCGTAGCCTCCTTCCAATTGAATTCGAAAAACTAGGGAGTGGCAACTTCCTTCAGGTCGTAGCCTATAAATCAAAGGGTCGTAGCCTCCTTCCAGTTGAAGCTGGAAAATTGAAGTCTTTGTAATAAGGGGGTTGTTGCTTCCTTCCAGTTATTTCTGGAAAACTATTTTAAAAAGGCTTCCGTGGTTTTCCCCCCAGGACTTGGGTTTCCACGTAAAAATATTGTGTACTGTGTTGCTATGCTTTCTATGTGATGATAATGATATGATGATGATAACAATGTTGATGATGATATAATGATAATGTGATAATGCATAATATTGAATAAGTTGTTGATTATAAAAGTTGAAAAAGTAATAAAGACTGCACACACAAATTCACCCCCCTCCCCCTCTCTGTGTTCTTGGTGTATCCAACACCCTTCTCTTAGGAGAATAGGACCACAGTGAAGACTCAACCCAGTGTTGAGTGACCATTCTGTTGAATGGTACATATCTGGTCTGGGACCATGATATAGACCCAGCTCTGCCCTGGGTAGACTCAACCTACTGTTGAGTAAACATCTGGTCCAGGACCACGATGTAGACCAGTCTAGTACTGGTAGACTCAGCTTAGTTCTGAGTAGCCATTCTCTTGGAGAATGGAGGCACCTGATCTGTTACCAGGAAGGCATTGTAATCCCTATATTGGGTGTAGGCATGTGTGGCACTCTAACCCTTGATCTATGGGCTTGGTGTACTTCTCCAAGGATTAGCTACCCTTGGTTAAGTTACCCTAGTACCAGATCTAGGTGTCACACAGAGTGTGAGATAAAAGGAGTGTTATCAGAACCGGACCGAAACCGGCAAAACCGGTCGGTCTGACCGGTTTACAGGGTTGGCCGGTCCGGTCAGCGAAAAAATCATAAAACAGGATTTTTTTCCAAACCGGGTACGGAACCAGTGAAAACTAACCGAACCGGCCGGTCTAGACTGGGGACCACAAAACTCAATTTTTTTTTTAAAAACCAGAAAATAAAACTTTGCTGATGTACTTTGGAGCCTCTTTGTTAATGTACTTTGGTTCAGAACCTCAGAGATGTACTGCACTAGGTGCTATTTTGGATATTTGCACCCATATTTGCTATATATATGATAAACTTTGCATATTTCTGTATTAATGGTTTGGATTCATATGTATGCACATGAATATATATGTTTTTTACAAAATATGAATATTTTATGTATTTTTTAGTCAGCCGGTTTTTTCCCTGGTTTTTTGCTGGTTCCAGTCCGGTTCACATTTTGGGCTTCGCCAGTTCGATGACCGGTCCAGTTCCAATAACATTGGATAAAAGCATTAGTAACTTTCTTGGTTTATGATGATGTTCTTTTGGAATCAAAAAAGACCACAGGTAATGACCACAGGGGCACTTGGAAAAATGCCAAAGTCAAAAGTGAAAGATAAATAAGGACTTTTGTACCACAAGTGAAAGTTAAAATTAAATAAGGACTTTTGGTAAAAATCCAAGATAAATAAAAAACCTTTTTGGTAAGAAGGTAAAAGTGAAATTAGGAAAAGATTAAAATATTATTATTTTATCTTTTCTAATTTTGGCCCACTTAACAGTTGAATGAAGACTATAAAAGAAGATCAAGTTTTCCCATTATTACACACAAGTTTGCTCTGACAGGTAAATCTATTGAAGAAGACTGTTTTCTTGTCTTAGCTAGGGCATCCTCACCAAACCCTCAGCTAGGGTTTTTATCAGCAATTTTATTCTCAGAAAATTATTGAGGCAGCTCTCTTCATTTTTCCAGGCAGCCAAGAGAAATTTCGGGCAGCCCCCTTCTCTTCTCACGGGCTGTCTGTTTTTTTCTGTTTTTGGGCAAGGTCGCTACCCCTTTCTTTTCCAGGAAACCCAACCCGTGAGGACCAAGGCTCTTTAGGCACCCTCGGGTAGCCCTAGAGCTTACCCTTGGGGCTGCCGTGAGCCACCAAGGGTAAGCTCACCCGTGAGGGTGCTGTAGCAGCCCGTGGCTATAAAGCCCTCATGGCAACCCATGGGCCACCTCGTGTGGACTCGGGCAGGCTGCCAAGCAGCAACAGACCACCACAGGGCAGCCGAGAACCAGCAGAAGAACAACCGGGCAAGGAGAAAGGCAGTCGGGCATAGAAGAAGATCAGTCGGGCAGTTTTTGGGCAGACCCGTACAGATCCGTACAGTCGTACGGCAGCAAGGTACAGACTGTCAGCTAAGTTACCGAAAACTTCTAGGAAGGGGAGGGGAAACTTCATTCCCTGTTTCGAAAACTTAAACGAAGGGGATACGGCTTGGAAACGCCACTGAAACGTTTTCAAGCCGTATCCAAAAATTAGAAATGTTTCCATTCTGTTTCCAGTCATTTACTGAAACGTTTCCATTCTGTTTCCAGCTGTTTCGTGAAACGTTTCAAGAGTTTCCAGCCATTTCCTTAAACGTTTCCAAGTTTTCTGAAAGTTGAAACGTTTCAGCTGCTACAGGGTAAGTTTTTGACAAGAAATATTGATTTTTTGACATGAAAATAAACAAATAAATAACCCCAAAGGCAAACTATAAAACCATAACCCTAAATTAAACCTCAAAACATAGATATAAAGCCTCAAAGCTTATAAATCAAGAGCAAAACCTTAATCCTAAATTGGTGAATGGTAATTTGACATCTTATGTCTCACTGATTGTGTTTCACTGTAATTTTCCAAATTTGATAGAGGCCTACCATTGGTTCAAAAGATCATTGATTTGTGGACATTTTATTGTATCAAATGCTTGTCTACCATAGTGATAGTTTCACAGCCTAGTGTAGAAGTACAATGACTTTTCTTTTTCTTTTCAGTACTTTTGCCAATTCCCCACTTTCGTTTTAAATAAACCCCAATGACTTGAATATGTGATAAATCAACTTGCATATCAAAATTGATACAATGGCAGCTTTAGCCATACAAAATAGTGTACTACATTTATGAAGGGTTACATAAACCAACACATATTTCCAATAATCTTCCAACAAACTTCAGTTTTCTTCTTTCCTTTTTGAATTAGTATGAACCCTTGACCTATGGCCTTATTTACTCCATTGCTAGTACACTCATATCCCTATCCTTATGTTGTGGAGAGAATTATGATGGTGCGTCGTTTAGCCAGTTCTCCAAAAGATGTGCATGTGATATTTTGATCTTATTTTAAGCATTTTTAATAGTATAAACCATAAAACATAAACAACATATCCAAGGAAACTCATTGGTGTCTAGAGATAGTATTATTGCATAGAGTGCAATATTGCATGTCATCACACTCACACCTAAGTTGCACTAAAACATGAGCTCACTTATTTATACTTGTGTGCTTAATTAATCCCCTTAAAACATGGTTGATTATGTCAAATTTGAATATCCAAGTCGGTTGCAAATCATAGACAATCCTATTAATTTAGGCCCTTGAAGAGCCAGTCAGTTAGTCACTTTTGGAACCAGTCGATTGGTCAATTGACTCTCACTTGCCTAGTTGATTGTCTTGTCAGTGAGTGGACCAACCTAAATACAACATAGTTGAGTCTGTCTTACATAAAAAATTGTGTTTAATCAAAAAATTTAACTCTTTTCTAAAGGTGTAAACAACGTAATATTTGTTAGATGGTAACATTTGGATACATACATCAAGTAATTTTAGAGTTTGAAATCGATGTTTAGAAGTAGTTGACATGTTCCTGTTTAAATGCTTGCCAACGGGTGACTTATCTATGGCACTTGAGATAGAAGGATATTGTTTAAGACAATATTTGAGTTTGTTGATTTTAATTGTTATAAATAAAACAACTACCTTTAAATCTAATTGATGAATGGTAGTCTAAAGTATGTATGTCTCATCGTCTTTTTGATATATATATATATATATATAAGTCTTCTGTCGTTTCCTTGCCGTATCGTATCCCACATTTTTCAAAATTTGTGGTATCCATTTCCCTCCCCGTATCTGTATCCATTCCTGTATCCATTTCAGTGCAACTTAGACTGTCACTGACAGTCAGATCTAACAGGCAGCCTGTGATTTTTCTCAGGGAAGAGAGAGAAAATTTTGTTTTTTCTGATCAAGCCCTAATTGGGCATTTTTGTGTATTCTGGAAATTTATGGTTCTACGGCTTGAATTATCAGTCTAAATTTTTACTGATAAATTTTACTGACTGTGGTTAAAACTCAGATTTGGGTTTGAGGAACTTTTTGAAGAATTTCCTAAGTCATTTCATTCACGAGATGAGCTACTAATGCTGTTGGGGTTTTCGTTCTTTGAAGGTTTCCCCAGTGAAAAATGTTGTGTCCATTGTGATGATGTGATGAATGTGTTTTTAATGCATTGATTATTTGTTTAAGTTCATCTGCAAATTTTTTAGGTTATATGCTAATGCTAAAATTCAACATGGTATCAGAGCTTAGCATGTGAAAACACAGTAAAGAGACAATGTTGTTGTTTTTCACAAGATCTTTGGATAAGATTTGCAGATCTAACATTTGAAGAAGTGACAGAGATGGCCATCAATGGTTTCAAACCGGAAGAGAAACTCTATGGTTCAGCCAACTTCAACTCCTAGAAGGCCAGGTTGACAGCCATTCCAGATGAGAATGACTTGGATGACATTGTTCTTAATGTCACAAAAGAGCCAACTACAAATGTTGGTAGGCTTGCTTACAAGAGGAAGCAAGGTAAGGCTAGAAGAGTCATTTATGATTCTATCAGAGAGGCATCGATGCCTAACATCACATCTTTGAAGACTGCTAAAGAATGCTATGATACTTTGGTAAACCCATATGAAAAAAAGGCTCCCAGTCAAAAGAGAGTCTTGAAGAAGAGGCTATGAACTTTGAAGCTAAACAAAGATGAAAGTGTTGGTTCCTTCTTCACAAAGATTGCAAAGGTAAGAGATCAACTCCTTGCTATTGGTATTAACGTTGATGATGATGAACTTGTGCAAACAGTGGTTGATGGTCTCCCAAGCTCTTGGGAAACTTTCACGGCATCTGTCTGTGGACGAGAAAATCAGCCAACTTTTGAAAGGCTATGGCATGATTGCATACAACAAGAAGGAAGGAACACTGACAAGGTAATCAAGGAGAATAACCTTGCACTTGCAGCAAAGACTAAGAAGTTCAAGAAGCCTTTCCCTCAGCAAAAGAAGGGTAAGAAACCTCGGGGTAAGTTTTCTGACATGTCTAAAATTGAATGTTATACTTGTCACAAGTTTGGACATTGTGCTAGAGACTGTAGGCAGAACAAGAAGAAACCCAAGGCTAATAAAAACTGATGAGCCTAAAAGAGAATACTATTTGGTTTCTGCTCTAACTGGTTCTTTCTCAGCTTGCTCCACCTCTTGGTCGGTGGACAGTGGTGCCTCCAGGCACATGACAAGTAACCATGGTACCCTCACCAGTTACAGAAAGAAGAAGTTCACCACTCAGGTAGAACTTGGAGATGACTCCACTTACAAGATTGAAGGAGTTGGCTCAACTTCACTTCAACTTGACTCAGGTACGATTCTTCATATTGATGATATTCTTTAGGTTCCTGGTTTAAAGAAGAATCTTTTATCTGTTGCTGGTTTAGAAGACAAGGGCCACAGAGTCCTCTTCATGGACAAGAAGGTCTATTTATGGCCAAAAGACACAGATCTAGACTCAGCAGTACAGACTGGGGTTCGAGAGGGAGACCTCTACAAGGCTTCTAAAGTCTCCACTCATGCTTTGGTACATCACACAGTTGATCCTTGTGAACTTTGGCATAGAAGGTTTGGACACCTTCACTACACAGCTCTCCCAAGATTGCAGAAGATGGTCACATGTATGCCAAAAGTTTCTCCAAAACATGAACGAATCCGCAAAGGATGTGCTCTAGGTAGAACACTAAGAAATCCTTTCCCATAAGCAAGAGTAGATCTAAAGGCATTTTAGATTTGATTCATTTTGACATTTGTGGGCCCATGTATTCACCCTCCTTGAGTGGGTGTTTATATTATGTATTGTTTATTGATGACTACTCTCGGAAGTCTTGGATTTACTTCCTCGAGGCCAAGAGTGAAACCTTTGACAGGTTTAAAGAGTTCAAGACACTAATTGAAAATCAGACTAGCAGACACATCCGTATCTTAAGATTAGATAACAAAGATGACTATGAATCTAATGAGTTTGATGATTATTGTCGAGAAGCAGGAATCAAGAAAGAGCTGGCAGTGCCTTACAACCCTTAGCAAAATGGGGTTGTAGAAAGGAAGAATAGAACGATCTGTGAGGCTACTAAAGCCATGATCACTGATCTAGATCTTCCTTTGTCTTTATGGGTTGAAGCTACCGAAATTGCTATATACAATTAGAACAGAAGCCCGCATGCTATCTTGGGGGAGAAGACTCCAGAAGAAGTCTTCACCAAGAAGAAACCTGCACTTTATCACATGAGGATATTTGGGACTCCTGCGTATGTTCATGTGCCAAAAGAGAGGGCCAAGCTAGAGCCCTCTGGTAAGAAAGGTATATTTATTGGGTATAGTGATTGCTCGAAATTTTATCGCGTATATATACTTGGACAGAGGCACATTGAGGTCAGCAGAGATGTGATCTTCCATGAGGAAGAGGTGTTTCGTAAAACACTAGAGCTTTCGCCGAAAGATGCAATTGCTCCACTTGAGTTTCCAGATTTAGAAATTCAGAGGAAGAGGAATTTGATGATCAAATTCTAGATGCTCTTGAGAACATTGAAAGTCCACTAGAAGAACTACTTGAAGTTCCTCCTTCCAAAAGGAGACCTGCTTGGTACCGAGAGACGGTACAAGAAGGCGAGAAGCATAAAGCTCCTCCCGGGACTTTCAAAGAAAGCATAAGACCACAGAAGTACTCCGATCTTATGAGTCAGCTTATCTGTTCAGAACCTTCATCGTACGAAGATGTTTGGGAAGTTGTTCCCAGACCCACAGGAAAGTCAGAAGTGACTTCCAGATGGCTTTATAAGATCAAGCATGTTGCAGATGGCAATGTGGAGAAGTATAAATCCAGATTCATAGCTCGTGGCTTCACTCAGAAAGAAGGCATTAACTATGACGAGACATCCGCTCTTGTTGCCAGGTACACTACCATCAAAACTGTAGTAGGGCTTTCACCGTTGCTACAGGCAGGAACAGCTCCCTTTCGTCTATAGGACGGAAGGGTAGGGTTCCTA
>LPNX010719308.1:2234-24557 GCA_001517045.1 Pseudotsuga menziesii | reverse complement strand
TGAGGATGGAATGAAAAGAAAGAAAACCCTACAAACAAGGTTAGGGCCTAACTGTAAAAACCCTACAAAGAACTATTAGAAGATGAAAGAGCTGAATGAAAACCTGCAATGAAAAGTTAAACAACAAACCTGTAAATACAATATGTGAGAAAAACTACAATGTAAATGAAGCAAAAGACAAATATACCTTCTCTGGGTGGAAATGGGCCACCATGCCCTAGCTTTGGGAGCACCTCTCAAATGGAATGGGAGCTTTGGCTCAATGGAAGAATGGAGGAGAGGGAGGGTGAATGACTTGAGAGGCAGAGGGTCTCAAGGCACTCACACAGGCAGCATAACAATAGGGAAATGAGAAACGAGTTGAGAGTGACCCCCACCCCTCTATTTATACTTTTTCTTAAAGATTAAGGGTTTTAAGCCCCTGGTTAGGGCTTTAGCCCCTTTTTTGGGCTTTTAGCCCCTTTCGCCCAATTCCTAGCTCCTTTGGGGGTTTTAAGCTCCTTTGAGGGGTTTTAGCCCCTATGAAAGCTATTTTGGCTCTTTTCAGGGGTTTTTAAGCCCTTTTTCATATTTTTGAGCCTTTCTGTGGGTCGTGCATGGATGTCTCTAGGTGGTGTAGGTCATGTAGAGCTCATTGGGGGATTTTTTGGGTTAACAAAAACCATCATTTCACTTGATGCAGTATTCGGATGGAAGTTACATCAGATGGATGTATAGATAGCCTTTCTCAATGGTAAGATTGAGCAAGAAGTTTATATTGAACAACCTGAAAGCTTTGTGACTCAAGGAAAGAAGACCCATGTATGGACTAAAACAGGCTCCGAGACTTTGGTATGCCAGAATGGAAGGATTTCTCCATAGCTTGGGGTTTTCCAAAAGTACAGTTGATTCTAACTTCTACTTTAAAGTTGTTCATAATCATGTCTTGATACGTGTTCTATATGTTGATGACTTGTTCCTTGCAGGTGACAAACAGTTGATAGACCAGTGTAAGAGGGAGCTTACCTCTGAATTCGAGATGAAAGATCTCAGATTGATGCATTACTTCCTTGGCTTAGAAGTCTGGCAAAAGCCAGGTGAGATCTTCCTGGCACAAGGAAAGTATGTAGTGGATATCTTGTAGAGATTTGGGGTGCAGGACTGCAAGTCCATGAGTGTGCCAATGACTACCAACTTGACAAAGTTGCGGGACTCAGCCTCCAATTCACAGAGTGTGGGCTCTACTCTATACAGAAAGCTCATTGGTTCCCTGATGTATCTCGTGCATACAAGACCAGACATCTGCTACACAATGAATGCACTGAGTCAGTTCATGTCAGATCCAATGCACATACACTTGGTAGCTGCCAAACATGTACTCAGATATGTGCGAGGTACTATCACGTATGGGCTCAAGTATACTTTCAGCAGTGGAGTATTGTTATTTGGATATTCAGATTCAGATTGGGCTGGTAGTGCAGTTGACAAGAAAAGTACTTGTGGTTATTGCTTCAGTATGGGATCAGCAATGATCTCTTGGTCCAGCAGGAAGCAGGGTTCCATAGCTCAGAATACCAATGAGGCAGAGTATATTGCTACAAGCGATGCCTGCAAGGAAGTAGTTTGGCTCAGAAAGTTGTTATCTGATCTGTTTGAGGGAAAGCTTGACTCAACGATCATCCATTGTGATCATCAGAGTTGCATAAAGCTTTCAGAGAACCCAATGTTTCTTGATAGATCAAAACCAAAGTTACAAAAACCGAACCGGTCAACCCTCAAAACCGGAACCGGTCAAAAACCGGGTAAAAAACCGGTCCACCAAAAATACATAAATTATTCAAAATTTAATTTTTTTTTAAATATTCATGTGCATCCATGTGAGTTCAAACCATTTTACACAAAATATGCAAAGTTTCTCATGTATATAGCATATAAGAGTTCATAGAACCAAAATAGCACTTAACATCGAGTGCAATCTATGTCTACATCAAAATACATCAACAAAAAGGCTCTAAATGGCCTATACAAAAGACTAGAGTCAAAGACTAAACAATCTAATCATCAGAATCATCTGAATCCTCCGGATCAAACCCATCAAAGGCCTCAGACTCGGACTCTAAGCCATCATCTACATCCTGATCCTCAATATGGGAAAATCAGTCGGTTATTATAAGGAAAACGATAACCTTGTACCAAATTCAAGAGATAAAAAAAAGATCACTAAGATGAGGAGAAATCGGCCACATCTAATTACCCAAAAGTATAATTTTGGCATGTGATTTCACGTCTACATTCATAGTTGAAAATTGACAGCTATATGCATGTCTTTTGAGGCTTTTGATGACCAAGAAAACTCTTTTTAAAGACAACTCTTTCTATAGACTCTTCTTTTGTGTGCAGATGACCATCAAATATGTGTTTGTATCTGAAAACAAACAATGAAACAAACCATACCTCCAATCAATATGAAGAGTAAAATCAATATGGCCGCTGGCTATGCCCAAGCCCAATAAAGATCATTAAGTTGTCAAAATACAAAACTGGAGGCAAGTTTATAGATTTGCAATGCATATCTTGACCTTCACACACACAAAGGCCTCTGTAACAGTGTCTTGAGCATTAATACACACAAACTACACCTATGTAACAGCTGGTTGGGCATGAGAACAACAAAACTGACCCTTCGGAAAGATTACTAGGACAAGAAAAAGGCAGATCAGACCTTCCAATCAGAATTTTGGGCCATGTAAAATGCATATCACATAGTTGTTATAATTTACGCAAGTCTAGGATTAAAACTGATAGCTGGCATGAACAACACAATTAAGACCATTAACACAACTGTTGGGTATAGGAATATGAAAAAAAAATCAAATTGTTGAACACAAGAAACTCTGTCCCTGCAATAATCTGACAGGCCAGTTTTCTGAGAAAACCAGTTTTGGACCAACCCGGTCGGTTCGGTATCGAACCGGCCCAAAACGGTTCGAGGGTCCGGTTCGGACCAGAAACCCATTGGAACCGGGTTAACCGGCCGGTTTTGCCGGTTTCGATCCGGTTCTTGTAACATTGATAGAAACACATTGAAATAAGGTATCATTTCATCAGAGACCTAGTGCAAAGAGGTGCTCTGAAGTTGCAGTACATTCGTACAGATGAACAAATTGCAGAAATCTTGACCAAGTCTCTAGCAGCATCAAAGTTTGTGTACTTTCGTGACAAGCTTGGTATGGCAGAGAATGCCTCTCTCGCTGAGAGGGAGTGTTGATTTTTCTGAGCAGCATCGAGAGCCCTTCTCTTAGGAGAATGGGACCACCTAGTCTAGGACCACGGTGAAGACTCAACCTAGTGTTGAGTGACTATTCTATTGAATGGTACATATCCGGTCTGGGACCATGATATAGACCCAGCTCTGCCCTGAGTAGACTCAACCTACTATTGAGTAGACATCTGGTCCGGGACCACGATGTAGACCAATCTAGTACTGGTAGACTCAGCTTAGTTCTGAGTAGCCATTCTCTTGGAGAATGGAGGCACCTAATCTGTTACCGAGAAGGCACTGTAAGCCCTAGACTGGGTCTAGGCATGTGAGGCACTCTTACCCTTGATCTATGGGCTTGGTGTACTTATCCAAGGATTAGCTACCCTTGGCTAAGTTACCCTAGCACCAAATCTAGGTGTCACACAGAGTGTGAAATAAAAGCATTAGTAACTCTCTTAGTTTATGATGATGTACTTTTGGAATCAAAAAGGACCACAGGGGCACTTGGAAAAAGTGCCAAAGTCAAAAGTCAAAAATAAATAAGGACTTTTGTACCTCAAGTGAAAGTCAAAATTAAATAAGGACTTCTGGTAAAAGTCAAAGACAAATAAAAAGACCTTTTTGGTAAGAAGGTAAAAGTGAAATTAGGAAAAGATTAAAATATTATTATTTTATCTTTTCTAATTTTGGCCCACTTAACAGCTGAATGAAGACTATAAAAGAAGAACAAGTCTCTCATTATTACACACAAGTTTGCTCTGACAGGTAAAGCTACTAAAGAAGACTGTTTTCTTGCCTCAGCTAGGGCATCCTCAGCAAACCCTCAACTAGGGTTTTTATCAACAATTTTATTCTCAAAAAATTATTGGGGCAACTCTCTTCATTTTTCCAGGCAGCCCCCTTCTCTTCTCACAGGCTGTGTTTTTCTGTTTTTGGGCAAGGGCACTGCCCCTTTCTTTTCCGAGCAGCCCAACCCGTGAGGGTCGAGGCTCTTTAGGCACCCTCGGGTAGCCCTAGAGCTGACCCTTGGGTCTACCATGAGCCACCTGCACCTCCAAGCAGCCCATAGGGCTCACCCGTGAGAGTGTTGTAGCAGCCCGTGGCTGCATAGCCCTCAGGGCAACCCACGGGCCACCCCATGTGGACTCGAGCATGCTGCCAAGCAGCAACAGACCACCACAGGGCAGCCAGGCACCAGCAAAAGAATAGTCGGGGAGGGAGAAGGGCAGTCGGGCAAGGAAGAAGATCAGCCAGGCAATTTTCGGCCAGATCCGTACAAATCCATACAGTGGTGCGGCTGTACGACAGCAAGGTACAGACCATCAGTGACAGTCAGATCTAAACAGGCAACCTGTGATTTTTCTCAGGAAAGAGAAAAAAAAATTGTTTTTCTGATCAAGCCTTAATTGGGCATTTTTATGTATTCTTGAAATTTATGGCTCTAGGGCTTGAATTATCAGTCTGAATTTTTACTAATAAATTTTACTGTGACTGGTTAAAACCCAGATTTGGGTTTGAGGAACTTTTTGAAGAATTTCCTAAGTCATCTCATTCACGAGATGAGCTACTAATGCTTTTGGGGTTTTTGTCCTTTGAAGGTTTCCCCAGTGAAAAATCTTGTGTCCATTGTGCTGATGTGATGAATGTGTTTTTAATGCACTGATTATTTGTTTAAGTTCATCTGCAAATTTTTTAAGTTATATGCTAATGCTAAAATTCAACAATACATGTCCTCAAACTAGGCAATTTTTACTCACCAAGGATCCACAAACTTGCCTTTACACAGTTATAACAGCAGTTAAAATAAGTGGCAGGTATCATTAAAGTAACAAGTCAAGGAACAGCTGTTACAGTTGCAGATCAATGTAGGATGGCAGCCACTTGTTTTTAGAACATGTCTTGAGTTCATTAATAATCTCATGTGCCCAGCTGTGGGAGTTTCCAAGTTACGTTTGGTTAATACTACATGCAAAGGAACTGTAGTGTATGTCCAGAGAAGAAGTGCACCCCTTTTCAAGTGGTTGCTTAAAATATACTTTTTTTGCTTTATATACTTTGAACAGCAGTCACACGATCAAAGTGACTTGCCTCACTTAAGTCTCTTGTGCATGCATAGAACTAGGGCACATTAACTTAGAAAATTTAAAAGCCTGTAAAATGGAATTCAAGGCTTATTGAGTAAGGTTGGAATTTTCCAGATTGACAGTTAATAAAGTAATTTCGTTGACCATGATTTGCCTTCTTGTTGAATGCAGTAGCCACTGATGTCAAAGGAGTTCAGTAATGACAAAGAAGTAACCAAAGACATGATGGTAGGGAAAACTTCATGTAACAACAAAGAAATAACCTAGGACATGATGACATGGCATGTAGGATGAAGTTGGCATAGATGAAATCAGCACGTTGTCCCCCATGCTCTGGATGTTTCACCTTCCAAGTTTGATGAAAGTAAGAATCCATCTTAGTTGACCTAAGATTTTGAAAAACTGTCCAAGAATCGGCACAGATGTTCATAAGGACATTTTCAACTACCCACCAAATGCATTCTTTGTGTAAATTAAATCATCAAATGGCATGGGTCAGTTCTTTGGTGATATGTCTATCTATCCACAGCTTTTAGTTTTCTTTCTAGTGGTCAAATGTGCAATAAATTAACCTGCCAAAATTACAGAAGGTTAGGAGACATCTGGAAATGCACACCAAAGGCTGCTATATGTCAATAAATTCATCAGAGGGTATCAATCTGCTCCTTGATGACTTGGCCATCTAGCTATGGTCTTGGTTTCTCATCTGGAGATCACACGTGTGAATATTACACCTGCCAAGTTAGTGAAAAATCATATTACTCTTAAGAAGAATTATGCCTACAGTTTTAAAAAAGGAAAATTGAAAGGCAGACCCGCAATCCGCAATCCACAATTACGAAAGAAGTTTTGCAGGAAAATAATTGCGAAAGCAGTTTCAAAAAAAGTTGGAAGGCACATCTGCAATCCGCAACCCAACTGCGGAAAGAAGGTTGCGGTCGCATAATTGCGAAAGTTGTTTTTGAAACTTGGGAAATGCATTTCCGCAACCCGCAATTGCGGAAGGAAGTAGTTACCGCAGATTGTGGAAAGGACGATTGCGGAAAGATCGTTGCAGAAAGGGTAAATGCAAAACCCTGGTTCGAAAAAGTTGAAAGACAGACCCACAACCCACAATTGCGAAAGGAATGAGTTCCTGCAAATTGCAGAAAGACAGTTTGCGGAAAGATAAATGCAGAAAGGTAGTTGCAGAAGCAGAAAGACAGGTTGCGGAAAGATTTATGTTGCGTAAAGGTCGTTGCAGTAAGGCAATTGCGGAAGGATTTTTGTTCGACGCTTCAAAATCGCGTAAGAAATTTCTGAAGAGTCACGATAAAGATACGTGACTGTTAGATGAAGAATATTAATTCTTAAGCAGGGTTTATTAATCATAAACAAAGTTATGATTAATAAGAATGGATGTGACTGTATTATTTAAAGCAGAAGAAAAATTAATTTAAACAGAGTATATTAATAAGCTACAAGAACAAAACTAATATATAAAACAGAGTCTATTATCCCTGTAGATTGCGGATCTAAGAAGAATATACACGATAGCATTAGTAAATAACAAATTAGTTAATTTAATTAATTCTGTTAAACAGAGTTATGATGAATAAAAAGGGTTGTGACTGTATAAACAAAGAAGTGATTGTTGTTAAGGGACATGTTTGAAAAGACATCATCTGTTGTGAAAGGTCACGATGAAGTTGTGTGATGGTTCAAATGAAAGACACGAGTTTCCAAGATTGAAGAGATGTGGTGAGATGCGTGTTAAAGATATTTATAGATAGAGGTTTAAGAGGAAGAAAGTGTTTCTACAGTCCAAATCCATGTAGTAGCAGCAGCAAAAGACAAAGACCAAGGAAATGATGAGAAAAACAGTGATTGAATTGAAGAAATATGAAGATCTAGAAGTTTGATAAATATTAAAACATATTAGGGTGGCACGGTGGTGCTAGGGCAGGCTACAGGCCTGCAAGGGGGTTGTAGCCTCCTTCTAGTAGAAGCTGGTAAATAAGGGTGTCGTGACATCCTGTCAGTTGTAGCTGACAAAACAAGGGGTCATAGTTGACAAAACTATTGTAAATATAATTTTGCAGTAATAGAAAGTGTTGGTGGTTTTCCCAATTGGGCTTTCATGACAAAAGTTGTGTTCCTTATATCTTGTTGACCATGTGTGATAATGAATAAGTTAAAAGTGGTTTTAATTGTTAAACGTTATCAATATTGATTCACCCCCCCCCCTCAGTATTGTCCAATATTCCATATCCCAACACTTCCCAACACTTCTTGCTTTCATCTGTGTTTAAATGGTTGGATAATATATGCTTGATTACTTTCTCATGCAGGTTGTCAGGTTAATTGGCAGATTGGGCAATTGTATCGCTGATCTGTCTCAATTATTGCAGGTTTAGTGAGCTCCCTAGCCTCTAACAACCAAGATAAAGTCTTAATCCCTTGGAACCCTTTCATTCAAAGCCGCACCTTGTTGGGAGTAAGATCCTTCTATCTCGGAAGCCTTGCCCCTATTCTCTTCCCATCTTTCGGATGATCGTTCTAGCCCAATTTTGACCCCATCATCCCTAGAAAGACAATGGTCTCCTCTGATCCTTCCCTCGTATTTTTTAGGTTCTATATAAATTTTACTTACCTGTAGCTCTTTCTCATTAGGTGAAATAACTAACAGGTGCAGGTACAGTAAGGAATAACCCCTAGAGTTGGCATGCACCAACCCTAAACAAGAGGCATGTACATTGAGGTGACAATGGGTGTAGCGTCTACAATTTGCACCGGGTCTCCACTGAGAAAGCGGTGCATGTTTGAGTGTAAAGATGTCCCATTTGATCACACAACTCTAACAGCATTGCTTCCTTGCCATTCATTTCCTGCAACACATGTGGACACATCCACAGTCGAATGGGAATGGAAAGACATCCTTTGCAGCATGGCAACAACCTGAAAAAGGGGTAAGGCTCCCTCTATTGTTTTCATGGAAGGGACTTGACAGCCGCCCCCAATCTCAGCTCCCATCAATATTGAAAGTTCCCCTGTCCAGGGTAAGACTCTTTTAAGGGACTCCCCAGGGTAAGACTCTTTTAAGGATTCTTTGTATTTCTCAAGAATGCCCTATCTCTCAACCTTTTGTATCGACAAGGATGCTTCCGTAACAGTTCTGAAGATTGAACCCACATCAGTCAAGGAAAAAGCAGATTATTTCTCATTACATATGATGATTCAGATTCAATGGCTTGTAGTTGTAGCCATAAGTTGAGAGACATAGAAGCTTGGATTTCTTGATCCTGGGGTTCTTTCCTGATGGATTCATACAACAATGATTCACCCCTACACCAAAGGATTTTTTTATCCTGGTATTTAGGATGAACATGTTAGCTGCGAATGATAGGCCACATGGTTTATGGGTAAAGTTGGCATCTTTATGTAATCCCAACTAGGATTCAACCTGCATATGGAATCAATGTTTGAATTTAGGTAAGTCCTAGCCTCCCTTCTTTATATTGAAGTTATGACTCTCGTAACCAGTGTTGAAAAACTCTCTGAAAAATCACCGACTTTTCAAAAAGTCGCGATTTTTACCCTTAGCCGAAAAATCGGCTAGAAAAAATCGCAAAAAACCGCGACTTTTTCACTTTTCAAAAAGTCGCGACTTTTTCCAAAAAGTTGCAGAGGCTAAAAATGGCAAGTCCCGACTTTTTCTAAAAACTCGACTTTTTCCAACTTTTTCAAAAACTCTCCATTTTTGCTAAAATGGCTAATTTTCCAAAAATTTGTCATTTTAGCCATTTTGTCGTATACTAACACCTTTCCTCTACCATATAAATAATTCAAAACTTTGTTGTATTTGAATATCAAACCATGCAAAGATAATCTATACAAAATATGTATCCGTTTATCAAAGATCACAATAGTAATTGAATTACTTTTTTCACTATTAGGGAATTTTTTGAGCAAACATATTTTGAGTGATCATCTAACACATTGTAGGAAAAAAATAGCAATGTTTCAAGTGTTAGATGAGTTAGGGCTAAATGTGAGGCTCATGTCAGAAATTGAATTTGGGAGTGAAAAATACATCTATGATTTATCACCAATACAAAACAAGTAATACATTTAATTGCTGACAACCAAATCAATAAAATATACCTTTCAAAAATTAGGTTTAAGTCATAAGATGGAGGGAAAAATAAAAAGCATTTAGGAAAACCTTATATAATCCTAATCATTGGAGTAGGGAAAAATATGAAGTATGAATGGAAAACTCAAGAAGAGAGCATTGATATTAGATAGCTATATGCTAGTTTTCCTCGAATACATTTATATATGTGATGTCATGTTTTATTGGTTATCCACTTTTGAGTCATTGATTGGACAACTATGATGTTTCATGATACAGTATCCACTTTGATGTATCATTTTACATTTGGCATGACTACATGATGATGATATATATCAATGCTTTCTCCATATTTATGTTCCAATGTGTTTATCTGATGTTATTGTTGCTTTAAATGTTTAAAATTCTGAAAAAAAATGAATGTATTTTGTATTTTTTAATGTTCGCCGACTTTTCCCTATTTTTTTGTCGATGTTGCCGAGAAGTTGTATTTGGGACCCTTGCCGACTTTTTGCCAAGGCCGACTTTTTCAACATTGCTCGTAACCACAGGTTGACACACTAGGTAAGTTTATTACCCTAATCCTAGATACAAGAAATTTGCCAGCTTCTATCACTGCCAAATTCTGCATTGCCAGGTTTCAACCTGAATGGGAATCACTCCTAGCAACCCCCTTGAACATTGGGGAGTTAAACCAGATGACCATAGGTGATGTACTAGGTAAGGTTATTACCCTAAGCCTAGAGACATGAAATTTGTCAGCTTCTACCACTGCCAAAATCTACATTTATGCAGATTTAAGCAAGGCATTCCAGTCATTTAGATAGTAAATGTTTAATAGAACTCATCTCGGTGTGAACAATTGAATATGAGAGTTTGGATCTGATTCACATATTTTAGAGGTCAACTATTGGGATGTAAATATCAGATAAGCTCAATGGGATGTATGTCATAATGAATATCAATTTTAGTTTTTAATTAATAATATTTATTTACCAGAAAATACAACTGACGAGGAAGTGGACATTTTGTAATGGCAACTGCCTTTCAGAAAGAAAATATAAATTTGTAGGTACCTCTTGTTAACAGGAGGTTATAATCCATAACAACCTCTTAAGTATCTCCTTAGACTCTCCAGTGGTAATCAAGAATGTTTTTCTCGTCAGAGTAACAATTGATTATAAATTTATAATGTATATTAAAACTATACTTTCGACATGCACTTTTGTTTTCGAAGAAAATTGAAGGCAATTGATGATTAATAATGTATTATTCAATGCAATATTATCAAAACCGAAACTGGACCAAAACCAGAAAAGCCAAAACCTCGAACTAGACCAAGAACCGGAGAAAGCTTGGAAAATCTATGTATTTCAATCTAAATCCAAACCATCAGACACCAAATATGCAAAGTTTGCTCATGTATATAGCATTTAAGGGTGATTATCAATGTTACATGGGACATGTTCCCAAAGGGTAGGGACGTGTTCCCCATAGCTCCCAGTATATGGATACTCTAAGGGAGGTGTTCCCCCACATCCCCTTCTGGGGAAGATGCAAGGAAACACGCTGAAGAAACATACCCCCTCAGACTGGGACACTCCCATGCTCCCTTTTTCCCAAAGTCCAATGATAAATACATTCTCATATAAGCAACATGAAAGTCGAGATGCCTAAACATTGGATTAAAGGGGAATAACATAATTGCATAATTCAAAAAAAATTCCTACTGATTCTCACTACTACTACTACTACAGATAGAGGATCATATCAGATAGTTCTTTCACCAATACTAGAAACTGCTGCAACTTTTAGTTCTTCTTTGGGGAATACATCTCTCTCTCTCTCTCTCTCTCTCTCTCTCTCTCTCTCTCTCTCTCTGATTGAATCCAAGCCCGAGGGGTAAACTCAACCAGTTGTCACCAATGTTGCTGAGCATTTGGATAGTTACCTGCCAGCAGTTGCCCGGTCCAAATTCCCCTTGGTGAGGTGCACTAGTCTACAATGACAGGTTTACCAGGGATGCCATCCAAAAACGCGGGAAAGCAATAAGCATCCCTTTGGTTTCCCTACAAGATTTTCTTTGGGGACTTATTATATATATATGGTAAATTCCGTGCACAAAAAATATGGCAAGTTTGTGGCAAGCAAGGCAAGTAGCAAGTTCCAAGGGGAAGTCTTAGGCAAGTAATTGCCCCAGCCAAGACTCAGCAAGATTCACCAGTATTAGCCAAGTCAAACTACACTGCTTATGATTGTACAACATAAGATTTGTATGTATCAAATCTACATGTTGTTGATTTTTCTGAGCAACATCGAGAGCCATTCTCTTAGGAGAATGGGAGAATGGGGACACCTGATCTGAGACCATGGTGTAGACTCAACCCAGTGTTGAGTGACCATTCTGTTGAATGGTAGATATCTGGTCCTTAACCATGATATGGACCCAGCTCTGCCCTGGGTAGACTGAACCTAGTGTTGAGTGACCATTATGTTGAATGGTAGATATCTGGTCCTTAACCATGATATGGACCCAGCTCCGCTCTGGGTAGACTCAACCTAGGGTTGAGAGACCATTCTATTGAATGGTAGACATCTGGTCCGAGACCACAATGTGGACCAGTCTAGTATTGGTAGACTCAGCTTAGTTCTGAGTGGCCATTCTCTTGGAGAATGGAGGCACTTGGTCTGTTACTAGGAAGGCACTATAAGCCCTAGACTTGGTTTAGTCATGTGTGACACTTTGACCCTTGATCTATGGGCTTTGTGTACTTCTCCAAGGCTTAGCTACCCTTGGTTAAGTTACCCTAGTACCTGATCTTGGTGTCACACAGAGTGTGAGATAAAAGCATTAGTAACTCTCTTGGTTTATGATGATGTACTTTGAATGGAATCAAAAGACCACAGGGGCACTTGGAAAAAGGCTAAAGTCAAAAGTCAAAAATACATAAGGACTTTTGGACCACAGGTGAAAGTTAAAATTACATTAGGACTTTTGGTAAAAGTCAAAAATACATAAGGACCTTTTAGACTACTGAAAGGTAAAAAGGTAAAAGTGAAATTAGGAAAGAATAAAATAATATTATTTTGTTCTCCCTAAATTTGGTTCACTTACAGGTGACTAAAGGATATAAAAGAAGACTAAGTCATTTCATTATGACACACGCACTTGCTCTCACAGGTACTGCTGCAAATCAGAGGATCTCACAGGTGAAGAAGAAAGTCTATGATTGTGCCCTAACATTGATGAGTCTAGCTAGGGCATCATCATCCATTTGAAGAACAATCCTAATTTAGGGTTTCACTCTTGATCAACAGCAGCTTCTCTCTCTCTCTTCTTTCATGAGTTAGGGTTTCATCAAAACCCTCACGTCACCTTCATATCTGTTCACAGGCAAAGTTCTTCACGAGAAGGGTTCTTTTATCCTCCACCGGGCAGGCCACCTTCATCACGGGCAACATGCATTCTTCACAGGTTGCCTTACTTCACCTTCGACGGCCCTGTTCACTCTTAGTCAGCCCTGGAGGGCTTGAACAAGCTACCCTTAGCCCTCGACAGCATCAAGCTGCCTTACAGGTAGCTTCCTGAGGGTTCTGGCAGAAACCCTCAAGGCCTGTCAACCCTCAGACCAGACAGCCGAGGCCCAGGACTAATTGAGGCTACCAGATACGAGTATGGGCAGCCACGGATTCACCTCGGGCAGGCTGCTGATAATCTGGGCAGCAGAAACGTGGACTCAAGCAGCAAGAAATGAGACCCGGGCAACATGAAAATGAACTCGGGAAGGCTAGAGATTAATTCGGACAGTCACGGGCAGATGATTTTGTCTCTGGGCATGCAAAATTAAATTCGGGCAGGAGGTCTGAGATTTTCGGGTAGCTAGGGCAGAAAGCCCTAAATTGTAATTTTTTGGAAATTATCATTTTGTAAATTGTGCAACTGTGGTTTAACCCTGATTAGGGTTTGAGGAGCTTTTTGAAGAATTTATGAAGTCCTCTCATTCACGAGATGAGTTACTAATGCTTTTTGGGGTTTTTGTCCTTTAAAGGTTTCCCCAGTGAAAAACTCTTGTGTCCATTGTGTTGATGTGATGAATGTTGTTTTTACTGCACTTGTCATTTGTTTATGTTAGTCTGCAATTTTAAAAAGTATCATGCTAATGCTAAAATTCAACATGGTATCAGAGCTTAGCATGTGAAAACACAGTAAAGGGACACTGCTGTTGTTTTCCTAGAACTTGGGATAAGGTTTGCAGACTTAACATTTGACTAAGTTGCAGAGATGGCTGTCAATATTTTCAAACTGAAAGAGAAGCTCTCTAGTTCAGTCAACTACAACTCCTGGAAGACCAGGTTAGCAGCCATTCTAGAAGAGAATGACTTGGATGACATTGTGTTTAATGTCATTGAAGAGCCAACATCAAATGCTGGAAGGCTTGCTTACAAAAGGAAGCAAGGTAAGGCTAGAAGAATCATTTATGATTCTGTCAAAGAAATAGTGATGCCCAACATCACAGCCTTGAAGACTACTAAAGAATGCTATGATGCTTTGACAAACCTGTATGAGAAGAAGTCTAATAGTTAGAAGAGAGTCTTGAAGAAGAGGCTACGAACTTTGAAGCTGAAAAAGGATGAAAGTGTGGGTTCTTTCTTCACTAAGATTGCACACGTAAGAGATCAACTCATTGCTATTGGTATTACTATTGATGAGGATGACCTTGTGCAAACGGTGGTTGATGGTCTCCCAAGCTCTTTGAAAACTTTCATGGCATCCGCCAATGGATGAGAGAATCAGCCAAACTTTGAAAGGCTTTGGCATGATTGCATAGAAGAAGAAGGAAGGACATCTGGCAAGGTAATCAAGGAAGGAAACCTTCCACTTGCAACAAAGACAAAGAAGTTCAAGAAGCCTTTCCCTCAGCAAAAGAAGGGAAATAAACCTCAGGGTAAGTTTTCTAACATGTCAAAAGTGGAATGTTATAGTTGCCACAAGTTTGGACATTTTGCTAAAGACTGCAAGAAGAACAAGAAGAAACCCAAGCAAAGGTTTCAAGCATCTGCTGAGAAGCAAAGGAAGAAGAAGATGAAGAACCAAAGAAGAAGAAGAAAAAAACCAAGGCTAACAAAACTGACGAACCTAAAAGAGAGTACTACTTGATTTTTGCTCTAACTGATTCTTTCTCAGATTGTTCCACTTCTTGGTTGGTGGACAGTGGTGCCTCCAAGCACATGAGAGGTAACCATGGAGCTCTCACCAGTTACAGAAAGAAGAAGTTCACCACTCAGGTAGAACTTGGAGATGACTCCACTTACAAGATTGAAGGAGTTGGCTCAACTTCACTTCAACTTGACTCAGAAGATAAGGGTTACAGAATCCTCTTCATGGACAAGAAGATCTTTTTATGGGCAAAAGACACAGATCTAAACTCGGCAGTACAGATTGGGGTTCGAAAGGGAGGCCTCTACAAGGCTTCCAAAGATTCCACCCATGCTTTGGTACATCACACAGTTGATCCTCGTGAACTTTGGCATATAAGGTTTGGAAACCTTCACTACACAGCTCTCCCAGGATTGTAGAAGATGGTTACAGGTATGCCAAAAGTTTCTCCGAAACATGAAGGAATCTGCAAAGGATGTGCTCTAGGTAAGAACACTAAGAAATCATTTCCCATAAGCAAAAGTAGATCTAAAGGCATTTTGGATTTGATTCATTCTGACATTTGTGGGCCTATGTCTTTGCCCTCCTTGAGTGGGTGTTTATATTATGTCTTGTTTATTGATGACTACTCTTGAAAGTCTTGGATTTACTTCCTCAAGGCCAAGAGTGAAACCTTCAATAGGTTCAAAGAGTTCAAGACACGGATTGAAAATCAGACTGGTATACACATCCGTATCTTGAGATCAGATAACGGAGGTGAGTATGAATCTAATGAGTTTGATGATTTTTGTCGAGAAGCAGGAATCAAGAAAGAGCTGGCAGTGCCTTACAACCCTCAGCAGAATGGGGTTGCAGAAAGGATGAATAGAACGATCTGTGAAGCTGCTAAAGCTATGATCACCAATCTAGATCTTCCTTTATCTTTGTGGGTTGAAGCTACAAGTACTGTTATGTATATTCATAACAAAATCCCTCATGCTATCTTGGGGGAGAAGACTCTAGAAGAAGTCTTCAGCAAGAAGAAACCTGCAGTTGACCACATGAGGATTTTTGGCACTCCTGTGTATGTCCATGTGCCAAAAGAGAAGAGGGCTAAGCTAGAGGCCTCCGATGAGAAAGGTATATTTGTTGGGTACAGTGATTGCTCGAAGGCTTATCGAGTATATATATCAGGACAAAGGCACATTGAGGTTAGCAAAGATGTGATCTTCCATGAGGAAGCTGTGTTTTGTAAAACACTAGAGCTTTCACAGGAAGATGCAACTGCTCCACTTGAGTTTCCAGATTCAGAAATTCAGAGGGAGGAAGAGGAATTTGAAGATCAAATTCCAGATGTACCTGAGAACACTGAAAGTCCACTAAAAGAACTACTTGAAGTTCCTCCTTCCAAAAGGAGACCTGCTTGGTACCAAGAGACGGTGCAAGAAGGTGAGAAGCATAAAGCTCCTCCCGAGACTTTCAGAGAAAGCATAAGACCAGGGAAGTACTCTGGTCTTATGAGTCAGCTTATCAGTTCAGAACCTTCATCATACGAAGAAGCAGCAAGTAAACAGGTATGGATTGATGCGATGATTGAAGAGTACAAGTCAATCATGAAGAATGATGTCAGGGAAGTTGTCCCTAGACCAACAGGAAAGTCAGTTGTGACTTCCAGATGGCTTTATAAAAGCAAGCATGTTGCAAATGGAAATGTGGAGAAGTATAAAGCCAGATTCATAGCTCATGGCTTCACTCAGAAAGAAGGCATTGACTATGATGAGACCTTTGCTCCTGTTGCCAGGTATGCTACCATTAGAACCATCATTCCACTTGCTGCAGTATTCGGATGGAAGTTACATCAAAAGGATGTAAAGACAGCCTTTCTCAATGGTAAGATTGAGGAAGAAGTTTATATTGAACAACCTGAAAGCTTTGTGACTCATGAGAAGAAGACCCATGTATGTAAACTGAAAAAAGCCTTGTATGGACTGAAACAGGCTCCGAGATTTTGGTATGCCAGGATGGATGGATTTCTCCATAGCTTGGGCTTTGTGACTCATGGGAAGAAGACCCATGTATGTAAACTGAAGAAATCCTTTTTGGGGTTTTGGTCCTTTTAAGGTTTCCCCAGTGAAAAACTCGTGTCCATTGTGTTAATGTGATGAATGTTGTTTTTACTGCACTGTCATTTGTTTATGTTAGTCTGCAATTTTAAAAAGTATCATGCTAATGCTAAAATTCAACACATGTATGCTCTAGAGTCTGGACACTGCTTGAAAGGTGGTCTAGTATTAAATATGCACAACTTCAAATTTGTCATGCCAAATGGCATTTGTGATTGCTATGAAATAATGTCTACCATTGATATAATCAGACTTATGGCCCTCCTCAAACCTCATTTCACCAAACCTTGTACAGGTTTAAATTTTAATCTTTCAGCATTTTGACAGAAGTTTTGTTGAAAGTAAGGTTTAAACTACATACAATTTAGTAATTTACAAGGCTTCATTTCTGGCCATTGATATATTCAGACTTATGGCCCTCCTCAAACCTCATTTCACCAAACCTTGTACAGGTTTAAATTTTAATCTTTCAGCATTTTGACAGAAGTTTTGTTGATAGTAAGGTTTAAACTACATACAATTTACAAGGCTTCATTTCTGGAAGCTGGTCGGATATCTTGTATTCATTAAATCTAAATTTTTCCTTGATTAAAAGGATGTAGTCTGAATGTTTCAAAGATATGATTGTTTACATTTGGATGTGTTTTGAACGTCATTGTAAAGCATGCTAACAAAATTTTATAAATTTAAAAAATATATCAAAAATACAAATATATGATGCATAAAAAAAAAATTAAAATGTGGGGCCTAACCCAAGTACATAAATAGCCTTGAAACAGAAAATGCATTGAGATTTCCCCTAAACAAGGATCTTCATAATTTTGAAGCTGAAAATGACACTTTTTAGGTGCTTGCCATTTTACACGAGCAAAATGAACAAGAAGCCACATTTAGCAAAGCAATCAGAGCATTAAATAACCACACAGAAGCAAAAGCTGTAACTTTGCTACAATATCTTAAAGCAGACTTTCTATAAAATCAGAATATGGCAAACAGCTTAACAAAAAGTATGCCACAAACTTACCTTGTGAAAATTGAAAACTAGATCAAGCTCACATACATTGCTGAAGAAATGATCTAATATCTCAACAAATAAATGAATGCTCTCCAAATAAGCTAGCTCATTATCAGTTATGTCCACACACATGGAGAAAAAGAGGCCTGCATACCGCCTATAAATCACCTTGTGTGTTCGAAACTGCAAGAAGATTGAAAGTAAAGATAATATCATATGAAAGCAATTTAGATCTAATACACATGAAAGGAAAAGAAAAAACAAAAAAAGCAATCTTTGCACTATAGTAGTTTCAAGGCCTCAGATCTGTAATGAACTCAAAGAATCAAAGAAACACAAAGTATTGGGGAGTAAATGGATCACCAGACTAGTCCAGCATGCTTCAAAACTTCTATGTCAGCAGAAGTAGACCTTATCAGGGCTGAATCATTCAGTTTCATACCCGGTTAGGTTTAAAATGTAGGGGATGTGGTTGCATATGCAGGTAGGACTGCAAAACCAAAATCGTAGTTCACTTGTCCACCCTTGCAGGAGAGGCACACTCTACAACCCTACTGGAAGAGATGTGTCTCAAGTCTCTGTGTCATGTGTATCAATTAAAATGGAATAAATTTGGCATCTCACCTCTAAAAATTAAAATTTAACATTCAACCTCTAAAGTCAAAAAATGACAACCCTGAATATATATATATAAACTAGCATACATCCATCTTCACCCCTAAACTTAAGTGTTTGGGAGATGGATCTGGGTCTTTTTTTAATCCTTTTCAATACTTTGTATATCCGGGGTTAAGATGGATCTATGCTAGTGGTAAGTGATACAGAGGGGTAAATTTTAAAAATTAAAGAGGGGCATTAAGATGGGGCTGTTCAAAATTATTCTGATAGCTAACAGGTAGTTTTCTACAGCTCAAGGTAAGTGCCAAGGAACCTAACCATTCAGCAGGTACTACAACCGCCCAAAGTCAGACATTCAACAGATTGCAAAGCAGTACTCATGGATGACAGCATACAGAAAAATTGAATTTTGACACATACTAGATGTGTCAGTGCTCATAGTGAGACCTTTCATACACTAGGGTATAATTTATAGCTCCCACGGTGTAATGCACAGCAGTCAGTTCCTTTGTGAGATTGCATCTCCCCCAATGGGCTATTCTCTGATTATTCACCTAGATACTTCTCACTTTTCCTGAAAATAAATCAACTCCTTCGGAAATATTGAGATTTATAATTTTATTTGGATTCATTTGTTAATAAATGGTACTGTTCAGAATTTATGTCATCCATATGGAGTACATGAGAATCATATCTATTATATATTTGGCATCCAGTGTAGATTTTGGAAATTATAAGAGTCAGCAGTTTAAAAATGGCAATGGTTAGGAGAGTATGGGAATCATATACATTATATATTTGGCATCCAATGTAGGGTTTGAGAGTCATATCCTTTATATCATTGCAGAATCATCAATGTAGGATGTAATCACATATAATCATTATTATACTGTTATTTAATATTAAACATCTACCTCATCAACTCCCTTTGCTTGTTCCATTCTCTGATATGATATACTACACTTGCACTTGCTTATATCCATATTTCACATCAATGTTTGCACCTGCAAATTTCAGCACAGTTACAGAAGGTTCAGGTCAAGATGACCATCTTTACAATCCAATTGGGGTGTAGGTCCATGCACAATCAGCAGGGAGCCTCCTGCCAATACCCCTGCCAACTCTGCTCAGTCTCGTCTCTCTAATCATCCGAGGCTTTGAACATATTGTCTTCTTTGGGAGTGTCGAGAGCAGCAACTTAATTGGCGTGCCAGTCAAGGCAAAATGATGATGAGCTTCCTTCAGTTCCATTTGCCCTCTCAGAAATAGAGAGGCCCTTGGACTTGATCCAGGGAATGATGGATGTGAACCTATTATCATAGCTACATACAGAGCCTACTTTTGATGGTTGGGGCCATATACCTCCCAAGGACAACCCACCTACATGCCCGAGTACTGTCCTTGCTGCTACATGACTTTCTGGCACCACGCCTTAACCAACTAGCCGACAATTGGAGTCTGTTTTGCTATTGCCTCACACCAACTTTGAGTAAAGCCATTGAGGCAAGTTTTGTAGTTAGTATGACAGGTTATTAGTATCCCAGGTATATAGAATCTTTTTTCTGGTGGTTGTGTGTCACAACCCACCATCCATTTATATGAAATGCCTTGCAAATATTGCTTATTTTATTAGCTAAGGAAAGCATTTTATCCAAATGAAATTCCAAATCAAATCAAGAAGCACAGTCTATAAGCCTATAAGCCTATCACATCAAACAGTCTATAAGTCTTATGTTCATTACTATAACCAGAAAACATTAATTTCCTAATTTGAGGAACAGAAGAGGGCGAGCTTCTTTAGACATGAAGACCAAAGGAAGGGATAGAAAAGGAAAGAAACAGATATTGAAGATGGGATCTTACATTACATCAATTGCTCTTAGGTAAGTGAAAGTATTGGTCTCTTACTCTATTCCTTATATCATTTCAACATCTGATTTTATTCTCCTCTTCTAGAACTAAAACATAAGCAATGGACCCCAAATTTTGAGGTGACTAACCTGAGGCTTTCTACCTAAGCCTCCTCTGGGTGAACTCCTGCACTAATTTTATGGGGACACCAGTTGAGCTAAAATGCAACAATATATAGTGCTCTGCCCAATACTTATTTGGCACTACCCTACACTCCAAAATTGTCTCTGAATGTAGTCTTGCATTACTGCTTACAAAAACATTACAGGTTTGAGTGAAATTCTACTTCAAGTTTGTAAAATTCTGCTTCCAGTTTGTGAAATTACAAAGCATAATCCAATTTTGAATGTGTGGTCATTTTAGGAGAAATATGCTTTGTAATTGATAAAAGGAGAAATAAGAAGATTGTGTCAAGAATAAAAGAACAAGGTTTGTACAACCCGTCTAGATGATGACGTGCCAAAGTCAGATGCCTTGATGAACAATGACACCAACAATTTATGGTTTCAATGGTATTTGCATTTGAATCTTTTAGTATCTTTCCTTGTTGACAAAGGAAGGAATAGTGGCAGAATGCCAAATATCTGTGGGAAGAAGGAAGAAGTCTGCAAATCATGCCTAGTAGGAAAATATCATAGATTTCCCTTTGATGAAGGGAAGGCTTGGAGAATGTAAGATGGCTATCTTGCACTAATTTTAGACCTTTAAGATGTGATAATTGAACTCCTCAATTGAGTCCAACAATATTTTTGAAAGACTTGCCATTTCTTTCAACATGAAAACACCAAGTTCCAATAAAATAATCAAGCTAGCCTAAGAGAAAAGCTCAAAAATACCTCCAAACATTCAGTTGTGTTTACATGTTGTACTGATCAACACCGTAGCAACACTCTGGCATCAACCCAACACCCCCCTCCCCCATTATCTATGGCAGAAAATATTTTGTTCGCACAACACTTTCCATAAAACAGAGTTTTTGTAGAGAACTTCTGATACAAAATTTTGAAAATTCCTGGTAAAATTTGTACAATAAACTTGACTTGCTACTTGTCTTGAAATTGTGCCTATTGTTGTACACATAACAAAAGTTGTTATACATGTTAGGCAATAAATATGCATATCTTTGCTATCATGGACCTTGAAAAGCACGTCCAATCTATATGTCACTTTCCTCAAAATTCATGCTTATGTGTCAGTGTGACTCAATCCTTGAATTATGTGTTCTGTCTCTTTGAATTCTGTGCACTGCTCTCAAAATTCTGTCCACAGTCCCTTCAAATTCTGTGTTGTCCTTGAATTATGTGTGTTTCCCCTTTGAATTATGTCCGCTACCCTTGAACTTAGTGCAATGGCCCTCCAAATTCAATGCGATGTCCTCAAAACTTGCACAATGCTTTTTTAATTGTAATCATTGTTCTTGACTTCTGTGTACTGTAATTGTTTTAATTCTATGCATATCCTCAAATTTGATGAGCTTCACCTTGAAAACTGTGCTTCAGCTCAGAATCTGTGTGATGCACCCCAAAATATGTGTTGATTCCACCTCGTACTATGTGCTAGCACTATGAAATTCTCTTTACAATAATTATGTTCCTCAAATCCTTTGTTTGCAGACCTCTATGTCTCTTCCAAACAATTTCTCCTTTACTGGAATTCTGCTCCAACACACCCCAATCTACCCGGCCTCGTTCTGTGTTATCCAGTCTCAGGATCCTTTGGTTCCTATCAATCCTTCACCATGCCTCCCAGATAGGCTTCTCCTTAGCTTCATCATGGCTATAATACCATATCAAAAAATTGCATACACAATAGCAAAAAAAATGCAAACCAACAAAAATGAGAAAGAAACATTCAAACTGCTGTACGAGTCATTTACATAACCTCGATAAGAATAATTGTTCATTTCATATCCATCGACATGTAACTATTAAATATAACTTAATTAAATTTCTTGATGTGTATTTAGATTTCTTTGGTCTGCAAAAATCAAAATGATTAAGTGGAAAGTAATTACCAAGCCAAAAGATAAGGGAAGATGGGGACTGAAATACATATTTTACTTTGGAAAGTCAGCGGTCAG
>LPNX010719270.1:0-33796 GCA_001517045.1 Pseudotsuga menziesii | reverse complement strand
ATTTCCACTTCCAACTAGCTTATAAATCAAGTTACATTTTGTGGTATAATCAAATATAGTCTCCTGCTGTGTTTGATTAAGACGCATTCTGACATTTGATTTGTTTTTCATCACAGATTAATAAGTGACATATGGAGTGTTATATTTATGCAGTCTCGTAGAAAACTATTAGAGAAAATTGATGCCCTAGTCTGCATTGGCTGTAACAGGTGTCATATATGACTTTTGAAAGAAAATATGGGATTTTCCTTTATTAGAGTTCAGTGTAACTGATGTAACCTAACGCACCTGTGCAAATTCTAGACCTGGCTGATCTCTGCCTTTGGTCTCCATGGTTCTGGATCTGACTCTGCACACTACATTCCAACTCTAGTTTCCTTACCTGTGAGTAATAGAAATGCAAAACCTCCCTCAGAAGATGTTACAGCAACATTGTCACATTGGTGCATTAATGCCCAACTATTCTTCTTCAGTTTTGTGAAATTTTCCTATGTCCAATTTTTCCTTTGAAGGATTCATGCAAAATGTTGTTTCAAAGTTTTCTGTATAAAGTTTTTTCAATTTTTTTATAAATGTCACAATTTGTAGATAGCATTTGTAACAAAAAAAATTGGGCCGCACTTGCAGCCACCATCAGTTATAGCTTGATGATGTTAATTGACTCATTTAATATGTATCCAACTATCATACTCAAATCCCTAAAACAAATTGCCAGAGGGCATAAAAATGAAGTACATATGTCCAAATATTTGGAACTCTGATGGCAGGTACAAAATGAAATTTTATCTTAATCAACAGGACATAATATCAGGCCTCCTGTGGTGACCGATCTAGTGGCAGGACCATCTTTGTTATTGTTTGGTGGCCCTCCCCATCCCTTAATTGGTGGAGTGGGATGAGGTGCATGAACTTCCCATCGGTGTTTCCTCTGTATTAGGGGCCTCTCTGCTTTGAAATTGCTAATGCCATTGTGGGAATTTTATCATTTTCCAACCTCAGAGGAGGGCTGAGAAGGCAGTTGTATCGGTGTTTTCAGCGATCCCTGACAGCCTGGAGGAAGAACAGTGACTGATAAATCAAAGATAAAATCCAACACAACCATTGAAATGGTTTACTGTAGAATCAGCCTGCCTGTTCCCATTGGCAGCATTAAAAGCATATTTCTATGCAGCTTCCTTGCGTTGTCTATAATGGCATATGTACATATATTGTATATCAATGTGTTATATGTGTTGGGCAGAATTTGCTTTGTTTCCAAATAGACAGACTTCGAGACCAGTTTTGGATAGAGGCATTTCATTGCACATACAAAGCAGAGGGGATCAGCCAAAGATTGTTTATTGAAGATGGTGGTTACTTGTGACAAAACATCCATTTCTGGATCAACTTTAAGAATCTTAAGTTGCCCCATTTTCCCATTGTATACCAGATGGCGAGACCTACAAAACAAGAATAGTATGATTCCAGAATCTTGGCTTCTGCAAGGTAATTTTGAGTTGGTGCATAATATAGTTAGACCAAGTTGAAATAGAAACAATTTTAAGGAAGCCCTAGCTAGCGCATGAATTGAACTGTAGATTACTTCGAGCACAAATTGCCTGTTGGTAAATAAACTGCAAATAAGATTGTTTATTTTATTTTCAAAAGAACAAAATTTATAAATTACCCCTCTCTATGAGCACTCGAGTTGCTCTAAACTACTGTAGGTTAATAATTTCCCCCACAATACGTAGTAGAATCAATTGGAAAAAAAATAAGCAGTGATTAATTTGTATTTCAGTATCAATCAAGAACAGAGTGTATGCTCCTTTATAGCAAACTTAGAAATGAAAATATATTTGACAGGCACCAAATTGCCAAGGACGTAATATGACAGGCACCAAAAACTTGAAAACATCACCAGACATACCTAGCCAGACATGTTCGATGCTCAAAAACCTCAACGCCTCAGATAAACCCTCAATGCCTGTAGCAGTTTGTCAAAAACCTCAACGCCTCTAGCAGATTATAAACCCTCAACGCCTGTAACAGATTATAAACCCTTGTATGCTGATTTAGGACCACGGGTGCTCTGAATCTGCCTCCAAGTATTCTGTTCCTGAGGCGGTAAATGGCCTGGTATAGATGAATCCCCGCGAGCAAGAGATTTGTTGCTTTGAGAAGGCTATTTGTTTCCCTAAACTGGTCGCGGGTGCAAAGTGCTATGTTGCGCTACAAGATCATATTATGAAGTCGTTAAAAAATAGGTGATGCATAGAATATGATAGTACTTGGAAGGATTATATAAATTGAAGCAAAAACCTTGGATTATATGATAGGAGGAGCTTATGTAAATTGAACAAAAAAACCTTGGATTATATAGGAGGAGCTTATGTAAATTGAACAAAAAAACCTTGGATTATATAGGAGGAGCTTATGTAAATTGAACCAAAACCTTGGATTACATGATAGTAGTTAGAAGGAGGAGGTCTTGTAAATTGAACAAGAAACCTTGGGTTATATTAAGGGGTTGGAAATGAATAAGGGTAAGAAGGATGGCATGATACAAGGACTAAGAGATAAGAACCCTAGGTACATGGTTGTGGAGTAGGGTTGGGAGGGAGACTATGGAGGGAAAGGAATTTTTGGAGACGCAGATGTTGAACTTCACTTGATTAAGAGCTAGAATTATTGGCGGTGGCTAACTTAAAAGATTTGTCATTTTTGTAGATAGTATATGAATCATGGTGAGCATTATAGAGATCCCTGCATTGTTGTTGGTATGGGAGGTCAAGGATCAATTCGAGGCAATCAAGTGGAGATACAAACTTGTTACGAATATTTGAAAACCAAGTTCTATTATGACAAACATGAAACACCTACAACAAACTATATAAGATAATTTTATTCATGTCAAACTAACTCAAGGGAATTGATAAGTATAAGAATATGAATACACTATGGAAGAACCTCTCGTATATAAATACCAAAAGTATATCTAAAGTATAAGATCTAAGAAATAAAGTGGTGCTAGAAGACATGTAGTGGTCGTCACTATGCCAAGACAAGTTGGTCCTAAGTGTTAGGGCCATAAAAAATTCTCAAATTTTCTGAGACACTGCTATTACTCCTAGAGTTTCTAAATAAACATTATTTATGCAATTTTTTCCTGGGAGAAATTCATTATGTTACTTCATTTATCTCCGTGTAAACCAATGTTTAAGGCACTGGATGCATACCATAATGATCTAATGACCTATTTAGTTATTGTTCTCTTGTCATTGAACAAAAATGGAAATACCTTTAAGGTTCGTCAATGTATATTTTGATTTCCACTTGAAAAATCAAATATATTTTTTTGTCGTGTAAAAAAAGAATAAATTTGTCCACAAAATGAAACTTGTCTAAATCAATCTTTGATTTATTGCAATTCACTACCATCATTTTATAATAATGGTATTAATCTAATGTTAAGGCCACAACCAATCCCACAAATATGTACATGCCATACACCCCTCCACGTTTAAACCTATAATCTTTTAAAAGGAAACATGTGTTTCAAGTGTATTTTATTAAATAATTGAGAAATTTATGCAATGGAAAACCGTCGCTTAAGCGACACTTAGAAGGAAAACCGTCGCTTAAGCGACACTTAGAAGAAAAACCGTCGCTTAAGCGACACTTAGGAGGATAGCAATTTTAGCGCCGTCGCTTAAGCGACGCTTATGTCCATTATTTCAAAAAAAAATTTAATCTTTCTGATTTTTGGCACAGTTAAAATAAAAAATCCATGCGCCGTCGGAAATACTCGTCGGATTTTGGATCAAAATCTAGTAGTGTGTCCTTTGTTAATTTCTTCTTCCCATCTTGTTTGGAGGAGACCTTGAATGCTTCTTCCTTTCTTGATGGGTCTTAGTCTTCAATTCTCATTTCATAGGCCACCAGAGTCCCATGTAGTTGATCTATTGTCATAGTCTTTAGATATTTTCTTTCTTCTAGGGCAGAGATCTTGGGGTTGAACCTTTTGGGAAGAGTTCTTATAACTTTTCAAAAAACTATGGACTCCTCAACTTCTTCTACCAAACCTATGATGGTATTCACAAGTTGATAAGCTCAAAGAACATAGGTTGCTATGTCTTCATCTTCATTGATCCTTAGCTGTTCAAATTGTCCTTCGTATGTTTGAATTTTGGATTCCTTGAATTTCCTATATCCTTCATATGTGGTTTGGGGTTTGTCCCACATTTCCTTTGCAAAGGGGCATTGAATGACTTTGTTGAAGATAGATTCATTTATAGTACCTAGAAGTTGATTTCTAGCATTTTATTTGTTGTTGTATTGAGCCAACTCAATTGCATATGTTGGTACATTTTGTGGTACCTTGTACCCATTCTCGATACTTTTCCATGTTTCTATTCCTTGATATTCTATGAAGGATCGCATCCTTATGCTCCAGAATGCATAGTTGCTGCCATCAAACAAGGGTTTTCCAGTTTTTCTTTGTTTAGCAAACTTTCCCATGACTTCCTTCTAGCAGTTAGACTGTTTTGAAGGAACTTGCTCTGATACCAATTGTTGAAATACTGAGATGGGGGTGAATTAGTATTTTCACAATCTTAAAAAAAAATTAATCAAGAGAAAGTTTTTAATCACCAATAATAGAATTTCGTCAATGTACACAAAAATAATAAGATGCACAATACACAATATTTTTGACGTGGAAACCCAAGTCCTGGGGGTAAAACCACAAAATCCTTTTTTAAAATAAATTTGACCTAGCAACAACTGGGGTAAACAATTTTTATACAAATTTACCATATACAACTAGAAGGGGCTACAACCCCTTAGGCTTCGTCACCTACTACTGACAAGGTGCTACAACAGCTTAACTCACAATATTTTGATCTGTAGGACCACCCTACCACCCTGGAGAAAAAGAGGAATGAACCTGTGGACATGTCAAAAACCAACCACTGAACCTCCTACTGATAATACATGCTCTCTTATCACTTCCAAGTCATCATTGTATACTGACAAGTCATTTCACTTCCATACACTGCTCATGTACATCATTGTACATCTCATCATACACAATTACTGAACAAGTACTTATGATCTACTGATAATATATGCTCTCTTATCACTTCCAAGTCATCATTGTATACTGATAAGTCATTTCACTTCCATACACTGCTCATGTACATCATTGTACATCTCATCATACACAATTACTAAACAAGTAATTATGATCTACTTTCACTAAACATAAGGCATGCATCGCCATGCGTCATCATCACAAATATGCATAATCATCATAGGGTATGCATAATCATCATCAAATATACATCATCATCATCATCATCTCAGTTTTCACCGTGTATGCATCATCAACATCAATTATACATCATAGTGCATAGGAGAGAATCATCACATTATGGTATGCATGTACATCATATTGTATAGGAGTGCATCAACATCATAGAGTGTACATGCATTATCATCATAAAGTGTATCATATCATAGCATAAAGGTATGAAACATCATCATCATAGCCTCCATAATGAATTCAAATATATATACAAATATAGAGGATCATGTACTAAGACCACAGATGAACCCTATCCATGAGAGACATGTTCCATCATAAGAGAAACCCAAAAGCATGAACCATACCCATATCCCTCATAACAATCTTTCCAACAATCCAAGAATTTTGTAATTATGATTCCGTATGAGAAAGTTATGCCAATTTTAGTGAAGATGCCCAAAAATTTCTCCTCCACAAAGTTTCACACTTTTCTGCAAGAGTTGCGAAATACCAAAGAGAGAATTGATAGATGAACAAATGAAATGTTTGATATTCTATTTATATATGTTGTGGAGGAAAGTTAGTACCCCACTCTGGGCCGCCATGCAATTCAAAATTACAAATAATCAAATTCTCTTTTGTTTGGTCAGATGCCCAAAAAGGTGGGGCACACCAACTTCAAAAATTCATATCTCTTCAACAGTAAGGAGTTAGAAGATACTCCACATATCAACAAAAATGGATTGACTAGAAATAACTCCCTATGATGGGTTTATTTGCAAATTCTTTGTATAATACACTAAAATTATTAAATTTTTTCATAACTTCAAAGATTTCACACATAAAGGTGTCAAAGACCATGTTACCTTATGCATAAGTTACAAGGTCAAAGGATTCAATGGACATCATCAAAGGAATGATGGATTCAATGGTATTCACATCCACATACTTAACATTAATAAAGAGGAGGTATCCACCATATACTCATCATATCAATGGTATCAAGAACCCCAACACCACCAAGGTGTGGGGTTCCTAGACTTATCCTAGGGTACCATGACCTCATTAAAAACACAAATGACTATATAATGGGTTATTTGGACTCTTTTAAGTTCTATACTTCTTCAACCCACCAAGGAATCTTTCCAGGGTACTAGGACATAGGATGTGGTACTGGGGAATCCAAAGAAAAAACTGTGAAACCATAGAAACAACTTAAGGGAACTTAAATGCTCTAAAGGGTGTACAGAGATTTTGGCATTGTCCCAAGGGATCCAAGGGATTCATACTTGGGCTTGGAAAAATTAAAATGGTATACTTTGAAATTGATGGACTTTTAACCCTGAATGGATCCTCAAGAGGAACCAAGACACACCGACACACACCTATTGGCATCAATGAAAATTTAGTCAAGACAGTCCTCAAGCACATGCAAAACCAAATGCATTTCATGATCCACCATCTCATGATATTCCTCCATATTATCAGGAATGCAATCATCCTTGTCAGGATGGATGAATGGTGTGTAGGAGGGTAGGTAATATCTTTGCAACTTCTCATGATGTTTCTCTATATCCATCTTGGATTCTTGGAGTGCACATTGAGTGCTCTTCAAGGAATCTTGGGTGGTAACTAATTCTTGTGTGAGCTTGAAAATATGTTCTTAATCCTTCAAGGATCCTCCATACAACAACTCAACAAGCTCAACCAAACTGTCTTTATCAGAAATCAATTGGAAAAAATTACCTTCGGTGCTTGTCATGGCCTTTTGAAACTTCTCCATGTATTCCATGGAACATTTATCCTCCAACTTCCAATAGAGATTTTTCATCAATGCATGGGTTCCATGGAGATTCTGTAGGGACCCTTTGATCTTTCACTCACTCATATTCAATGACCCTGCAAGAATATGAAGTTTTGGCAAATGAACCTCTTCTTCTTCCCTCTCTATTGGATCAACTTCATGAAACTCCAGTGGTGATGTGGAAGTTGATCTTGGGACCTTTTCTTCAAGTGAAATCTCTATGTCACCAACATAGATAGGTGTACATTCCTCAGTAGATGTCTCACTGAAACTTGAGAACCCATCAGTAGGTACTCTTTCAACCATGTCCATAGTGTTTCTTATCTCTACGGATTGTTCTTCTACAACACTGGTGGTAGGGTCAAATGAATGAACACACTACTATTTTGTTGAATAATCCTCAAAAATAAGGATTTAAGTTATGTCTTCCATTATTGCAACATGTTTCTCTTTATGCTCATTGGAAACTTCTCCTTCTCCCTCACTACAAATACCTTGCAGTAACTTGCGCTCCCCTTCATGGATCTTTATTTCAATTTTCCTAGTTGCAAGACTAGTTGGTTCATGGCTCTCATCAATGATGATAGTGGGATGTGGATTCTTATTGATGTCAATCCTCTCCTCTGATGTGGCTGCAACTTCATCATGCTACAAGGAAGTACAAAATATGAATTGTTTTCATCCCTTTGCATGAGTTCTTCCTTCAATTTTTCTAGTTCACACCCAACTAGTGGGGGTTGGTCTTCCACTTCATTAGGAAATTCAAATTATGATTTCAGATCTGATCTACGTTATTATTTTGGATATGATCCAAAATAATCCTTAAAACCATTGACAACATCACCTCCCTTTCCAATATTTTGTGATCACCAACAAAGAAACTAGGAGTGAATTCATCTCCCTCATAGTTGTCCTTCATTTTGCAGCCCTCATATGCAAGTGAAGTCTTTTCATCCTCCCATGAATAAGGTGGTTGTAAGTAAACATGGATGCTAAAAAAATAAGCAATCTTATCATTCTTGTGCTTAATATTATCCTCTTCGTGTAGGGACACTATGGTGGCCTACTCTTCTACCAATATCTACGGTTCACACCCAAGTGGCGTGGTCTTGTCTTCTTCTTCAATATGTGGCTGAAGAGGTGACTATAAATATGATTTATGAAATTATTTTGGATATGATCCAAAATATGTCTCACCACTCTTACATGAACTAACATCCTTAGCAGTGATTTGGAGATCACCCACAAAGCATTTGGAAGTGCATTCATCTTCCCTTTCTTCTCCCATGCAGTCACCTTGTAGTGACTTGCACTCCACCTTATGAATATCTTATTCTTCTTGTACACTTGAATAAATAAGTGGATCATGGTCCTTTTCAATGATTGAGAATGGATTTAGGGCCTCATACTCCTCTTTCTTACTTTTTCTAGAATCAACAGATCTTTGGATATGTTCTTGCCATAGCATAGGCTTCACCTATTTCTCTCTTTTAGCTCTAGGTGGCAAACATCTAGTCTCCACTTTCTTGCACACTTCATCCTCCATATGTGCAATATTTTCCATGATTGAGAAATAATATAGATATTTGAATAACTTCTCTATCTTTAGGTAGCAGTAATATTGGAAAGATAAGACCTCCCTTGTCTCTTTTTTTAAAGGATAGTATTCCATGAAATACTGGAAGGATTCCTTAGAATTATTTCCACCGAACATTTGAATAACAACACTTGTAGATTTATGCCATATGACTTCATCATATGCTGGAAGAAATAAGTCATAAAAAGTATCCCTAATGAATATAGCGGAGGTACTGCATGAGGGATCTTTGTAGTCTTCTTCTTCATACTGCTCATGGTCTTCTTCAGTTACTACTAGGAGCCTCATAGTTGCAACTTGATTTAGTGATTTGCAATCTTATTCAACAAAGAGACTTCTTTCCACAGGATGAGCCAAGGAAAGAGCTCTCATACCACTGTAATATCCCTTATCTGAAATCATATCATAATATTATCTCTACTATTGTTATGAATTAGAATATGAAATAAAATTTTACATGAATTCTAATCACGTCTTTATGCAGAGTAATTATGGGAATTATTGAAGAAAATAGGAAGGGAAGAGGGCTAAGGGAAGCAAACAAGAGAAAAAAATTTTGGACAAGATATTTGTTTCCCTAATAAATTTTATTTTGGGTCATTTTAGGTTTCGAAATCAGCTCTGCTGAAGTCTACTCCCACGCTTCTGAGTGTCCCAACATTGACAACTAGGAATGAACTTTCACTTCCAACAACCAGTGGCTAAGGAAATTGATATGGATATGAAATGAAGTTATTAGACACTTAATATGAAGAAAATAATTTTTTATCAATTTTAGAACTGATATGGAACCATTTGAGGATGTTTGGGGTGATTTGAGCAAAAACTAGAAATTTGGCTCGAGAAGAACCTGTGCAAAGGAGGCTACTCAAACATGGTACAATACTAATTAATTATTAGTATATGAGTTGGGATGGTTATAGGGGAGAATTAACATCCTATAGAAACTTAAATACCATAATTTTAATTTGTATAACTTCCATAATTCTAAAAACACTGAAACTAGTCGAAATTTCCTAGTTAAAGAGAAAGGGTATGCAAATATTAACAAATTCCATACCAGAATGTGATCAAGTCTAAAAATATTGTTATATAGGGACTTATATAACATATTAAAATCATCATATCACTCACAAATTACTTCCATATTCATTATATCATTTTTATTAAATCCAACTGTCAAAAGGTCCCATTACATGGACAATAAAAGCTCCTCTCATGAAACTTTATCATGAAATATATATGGGACAGAATCGTTACTACCATACAGAGATAAGAATGAGTGAATGGATGCTACAAAGGTTGTACTGAAACATGGATAGCTCCTCCTCATCTCACTATAACCTGCAATGAAGATTGGAAGGGGAGAGAGAGGAGAAGGAGAATAGAAACTTGGGGTGCATCACTCAGTATGGAAGCCTTATCTTCAATCAACATCGAAATACTCATCAACCAAACTGAATAATGGTGTTGGAATTATCCTTAAGTATGCCTTGGGTGAATTGTTGAATAAGTCCATCACCTGTTGAGCAAGATGCCACTTGCTAAACCCTAACCCTAATCATAAATTTTCCCTACTTGAGTAAAGTAACATGCATGAGTCATGTATGATGTTTCATTGTCATTAAATATTCATCAAAATAGAAACTACGGCCTCCTTTGGACCAAAGTTTCCTTTTTTTACCCTGATTTCTTTTCATGCACTTTCTACTTTTGTAACTGCTCATTAGAATAGAAATTGCACCCTCCTTTGGTCTAGAGTTGCCTACTTTTACCCTAATTTATTTTCCTATACTTTGTTCTTTTGTAACTATTGTCTTTCCTTTTCTTTTTATTAGTTTCCATCTTTTTCTAACTGCTTTCTTTTTCCAGTTTCTATTTGACATCTTAGGCAAGTTGACTTACCCCAATGCACTCTCCTTGACATGGAAACTAATTTCCACATATATTATTCACATATTAATTAATAATGACATAAAATAATTCATAATTGGAAACTAACTTGGTATAATCCTCCTAATTAATAATTTAACAAAATTCTCTAAGTACACTCATTAATGTCACTTTTGATCCCCTAGGTGTTTGAAAAGGTCAACACTTTCAATGTCCTTCTAGGAAGGGACATTACCTAAAACACACAAACAAAGAAACTTCAAATAAAAAATCTTGTATCTCTAAGATTCAATAATGAAAATAAACACACATTTAAAGTAATCAATTAAAAACTATTTGTTATACAAGAAAACTCATTCATATAGTATACACACTTACTTTAGCCTATAAGAATTTATCTCAAGGGAATAAAAAATTGAATAGAACAATTACATCATAATTAAGGCCACATCCACTATCCTTTACTGTTAGAGAAAATAACCCTATACCTAGCCACCTAGACCTTGACCTAATAGCTATATTGAGCCAAACCCCATCCAAATTGACCACCTGAGTCAACCCTAAGATGGATTCCTAGAATTGGGGTCTCAATCCCTAATTTGAGGATTGGTTAAGCCTAGAACTTGTTCAGGACTAGATGTGCTCCACTAATATAGATCTCAACTATCCCTAACAAAACCGAAGTGCCCTAATTGAGTAATTTTATGGATTTGCATGCACATACATATTAGAATAATCAACCCATAGTTTACCACCTTAGACATTAATTTCATTATTTTTGTCTTATTTACCTAGTTCATGTGTCCCACCTTGTGCAAGTTGTTATTTACCTATCCATAGTGGTCAAAATTGCCTTATTTGACTCATGTAGCACTTGGGAAACCTCAAGGAATCAATTCTGCTTTATTTCTGGCCTCCTAGGCGCCCTTCTGCTTCTTCAGTGTTTTAAGGCAAAAGGAAAAGCTTGACTAGGTGAGGTTGACTAGTTTTTTGTCCTACACATCCTCCTCTCTTTTCTCCTTGGAAAAGCATGTATGAGTTGTCATTCCATCACTCTTTAGCTTGCCTAAGCCATTTTGCTAATTCGTGAGCTCCATGACAAATTTGGGATCAGCTTTTTACACCTATGGGGGATTTGCTTAATTTTAGTAAGCCTGCTTTATGCTAGATTCGAATTGCTCCTCATGCATTTGAATCCATGATGTATTTTATTTATTCAGAAACCTATTATGTTACAGGTTTGGCTATTGTACACTGAGTTAATACAGTTTAGTGTTCAGCTCCAATTTCAGTCTCTTTTGTGAGTGATTTTGCATGATCAATTGTTAATTGTTGTGAGTAAAATTAATCGATCAATGGGTTCAATTTCCATATGGTATCAGATCCATTTTAGATCGATTTCTCTCCTTCAAAATTGTTTTGCAGGTTCGACATCAGTGACTAGGAGCCTTCTACTAATAGCCGGGACATATTTTCTAAGCTATGGATCAATCACAGAAAACTATCTTGACTCCCTTCAATTTATTTGAATGGAAAGCGGAGATGGAGATACTGTTGAGAGCGAAAGGCCTCTACAGGGTGACTATGGCAATAGAAGCAGATCCCAATGCAGCTGCAGAGAAGATAAAATGGCACAACAGGAGGGATGAGGCCTATGGTCTCCTGTGTCTAAGTATTTCCAGAGACCTCCTTTTCCATCTTGATGGATTGACATCACCGAATGAAGTATGGGAGAATATTTCTGATCCTTTTGGAAAGAAATATGAGATGAGGGGACATCAAATCGAAAATGACCCGATTTCTCTGAGTCCAAATAGCTTTGAATCCCTGCAGTTATATTTCTCCAAGTTCAAAGCACTTGTTTTGCAGCTGAAATAGTGTGGGATCGAAAATAAGGATGATCAGCTCATCCTAGCCATTCTCTCGAAGCTAGGCCCTAACTATTCAATGTTTTTTTCGACCTTCTATGCCACAAAATTGACAGATCGAACCTGGAAGATGCCTAGCCTTGCAGATTTCATGGAATCTCTCACATAAGAATAGGATAAGCTAGTGATCATGGGCACCACCAAACCATCCAAAGATCAAGCTCTGATTGCTCGAGATTCGAAGGTGGATTCAAAAAGCAAAAAAGAAATCTAAAAAGCCACCTGAGCAAAAGAGAGACAAGAAATAGTCTCCGGAGGAGCCACAAGGTTCCAAGAAGAACTGCCAGAAGAAGAAAAACAAAGGTGAAATGAGCAAGTGCGCATACTGCAATAAGGGAAATCACACAAAAAGCTCTTGTATGAAGAAGCAAATAGACATGCTGACCCAACTCCTGGAGAAGAATGGAATCTCCCTTCCAGACAGCTCAAAGAAGAGAGAAGGAGGATCAAGCTCAGATTACAGAGAGAGAGTTCATGCATTGGTTGTTGGCACATCAAGCTCACCCAGTTTTATCATTGATTCTGGAGCTTCAAGACACATGGTTTCGACCAAGGAGGCCTTCTCCTCACTTGACATGTCGAAAGGACCACCTATAGTACTAGGAGATGACTCTCTCACTAAAAGTTTGGGCAAAGGGAGGATTGATCTTGATCATGGTCAGTTCAGCAATGTCTTGTATGTACCTGGTCTTGCCTCCAACCTCTTGTCAGTGTACCAGATGACCCACACTGGGTCTCCTAAGAAAGTCATATTCTCCCCTGATGAAGTTGAGATCACGGAGATCTCAAGTGGTAGAGTCATTGCAAAAGGAGTTGTGAATCATGCTCAAAAGGTATACATGTTCTCACACTTCCTACCTTACTCAAACCCCTATGCTCTTCTGATTCATGCTAATGAAGCAAGTAAGCTTTGGCATGAAATATTTGGCCACCTAAACTACAAATATCTTTCTGATCTTAGTGAAAAAGAGATGGTCATAGGGTTTCCCAAGATAAAATTTTCCAAAGGAGTCTGCTAAGGTTGTATCCTAGGAAAACACCTAGAGCATAGATTTGAGAGAGCTAGTCATGAGAGAACCTCTGCACCCCTCGAGGTGATCCACAGTGATGTTTTTATCCCATTCCCTCATATGTCCATGATTCAGGCCAAATATGCATTGAATTTTATTGATGACTTTTCCAGGTATTGCTGGGTTCACTTCCTGAAACACAAGTCTGAAGTTTTTGGCCTATTCAAAGTCTTTAAGGCTTTGGTTGAGAACCAGTCTGGAAGGAAACTCAAGGTCCTCAGATCTAACAATGGTGGTGAGTATGTCAAGTCTGATTTTATTAATTATTGTGTAGATGTAGGTATTCAAATGCAGCATTCTATCCCTTACACACCACAGCAAAATGGTGTTGCTAAGAGGAAGAATAGGTCACTGAAGGAGATGGCAACATGCATCATAGAGGCCAAAACTTTGCCACCAAAGTACTGGGCCAAAGCTATCAACTGTGCATCCTATATCCAGAATAGGCTGCCTCATAAACAGCTTGATGGTATGACTCCCTTCAAAGCATGGAGTGGGCACAAGCCAGATGTGACCCATTTCAGGATTTTTGGCTCAAAGGCTTGGACTAGAATTCCAACAGAGAAGAGGAAGGCTTTGCAGCCCCAAAGCGAAGAGTGTCTTTTTGTTGGATACTCTGAAGATTAAAAAGGGTACAAACTGATAAATTTGAGCACAAACAAAGCCTTCATCGAAAGGTGTGTCAAGTTTGAAGAAGAACCCCTTGCAGTAGTGGAAGTTGGAGAAGCCTCTTCTCCACCTGAACCTCAGGAAGTAAGTAAAGTGTTTGTTGAACATGCTGATTCTGATTTGTCTGATGGAGATGAGTTTATTATAGACCCTAACATCCCTACAAGGCCAAAATGGGCAGCCAAGACACTACATGCAGCAAGAGAGCTAGCTGGGGATCCTAATGACCCAAGGAGGACTAGATCTCAATTTGAGAGTGGTCTGTGCATGAAGGATCCTATGTTTGCTGAAAAATGCTATTTGATGGTGGAGTCTGATCCTAAAACATATGAATAATCAGCATTAGATCCAATATGGCAAAAATCCATGAAGGAGGAGTTCATCTCACTCCAGAAGAGCAACACATGGGAGCTAGTGGATCTTCCCACAGGGAGAAAGTTAGTCCAGTGTAAGTGGGTCTATAAGACAAAATTTGCTGCTGATGGTTCACCACTAAAGTAAAAGGCCAGATTGGTAGCCAAGGGCTACTCACATGTTCATGGCATAGATTACAATGAGACCTTTGCCCCAGTGGCAAAGATGGATTCCATCAGGCTAGCCTTAGCCATTGCAGCCTCAAGGCAATGGGAGGTACATCACATGGATGTAAAATGTGCCTTCCTGAATGGAGATCTCACTGAAGAGATATACATGCAGAAGCCTCAAGGTTTTGCTACTAACCCTTCTCTTGTGTGCAGGTTGAGAAAGTCATTGTATGGGCTAAAGCAAGCCCCCAGGGCTTGGTATGCCAAGATCGATAGCTTCTTGCTATCACTGAATTTTGTTCGGTGCAAATCAGATCCAAATGTCTATTTGAAGTTAGTTAATGGTTCATTAATGAACATTGTGTTATATGTTGATGACCCCCTCATTACAGGAATCTCAAAGGCTAAGATTGCTTCCTTAAAAGGAGCTATGAACCAAGCCTTCTCTATGACAGATTTGGGGCTCTTAAGTCAATTTTTGGGGCTTGAGATTGCTCAAACCAAAGATGGAATCAAGGTGCACCAGTACAAATATGCCTTGGACTTACTGAACAAATTCAGAATGAAGGATTGCAAAGCAAGCAAAACTCCTTTCCTTTCAGGAGTGAAGCTGGAAGAAGTTGATTCTTCACCTATGGTAAACAATACACTGTATAGGCAATTGATTGGATGTTTGTTGTATCTGACACATACTAGACCTGATATTTCTTATGCAGTAAGTGTGGCTTCTAGATACATGGATCAGCCTCATGAGATCCATTGGAAAGCAGCCAAAAGGATCCTTAACTTTGTTCAGGGAACAAGGACACATGGGATCTTCTATAAAGCAAAATCTGATCTTGATTTGATTGGATTTACTGACAGTGATTGGGCAGTTGATAGCATATACAGAAAGTCCACATCAGGATATGTGTTCATGCTTACAGAAGGTCCAATCAACTGGTCAAGCAAGAAACAGAGTGCCATTGCACTCTCATCTATAGAAGCAGAGTACAGAGGAGTTGTTAATGCAGCAACTCAATGTTTATGGTTGCAGGGATTACTTGGAGAGTGTGGCTTCGAATCAGAGTACTCAACTACCATCTACTGTGATAACCAGAGTACCCTTCAAATCTGCAAAGATCCAGTTCAGAAGCAGAGAACCAAACACATTGAGATCCATATGCACTACATCAGAGAGCTTGTGCATGATGGCACCATTCACCTACTCTTCTGTTCATCTTCAGAACAAGTAGCTGATATCTTCACCAAAGAATTTTGTGAGAATACCTTCAGCAATCTCAAATCACTGCTGGGGATTGCTGATCATGCTGTGAAGCATGAGTGAAGACAAGATTCTAAAATTTTGTTTTACAGTCCATGTTTAAGGGAGGATTTTCCCAAGTTGGTTTTGCCTCTTTCCTTGTTTAAATGGACATGCAGTATGTAAAGGGTGACTAAGCCTTGTTGCTAGGCCCTATAATTTTCTGATATATTACACATAATTCAGGCTTAAGGGGGGGTTTTAGAATAATCAACCCATAGTTTACCACCTTAGACATTAATTTCATTATTTTTGTCTTATTTGACTAGTTCATGTATCCCACCTTGTGCAAGTTGTTATTTACCTATCCATAGTGGTCAAACTTGCCTTATTTGACTCATGTAGTGCTTCGGAAACCTCAAGGAATCAATTCTTCTTTATTCCTGGCCTCCTAGGCGCCCTTCTGCTTTTTCTGCTTTATTGCCTGCTTTTTCAGTGTTTTAAGGCAAAAGGAAAAGCTTGACTAGGTGAGGTTGACTAGTTTTTTGTCCTACACATCCTCCTCTCTTTTCTCCTTGGAAAAGCATGTATGAGTTTTCATTCCATCACTCTTTAGCTTGCCTAAGCCATTTTTCTAATTTGTGAGCTCCATGACAGATTTGGGATCAACTTTTTACACCTATGGGGGATTTGCTTAATTTTAGTAATCCTGCTTTATGCTAGATTCGAATTGCTCCTCATGCATTTGAATCCCTGATGTATTTTATTTATTCAGAAACCTATTATGTTACAGGGTTGGCTATTGTACACTGAGTTAATACAGTTTAGTGTTCAGCTCCAATTTCAGTCTCTTTTGTGAGTGATTTTGCATGATCAATTGTTAATTGTTGTGAGTAAAATTAATCTATCACTGGGTTCAATTTCCACAATACAATCAATTGCTTGTACAAAACTCACTCAAAACTAGTGATTAAGGAGTCTTGGGTCAAATAAGCTTTGTCTAGGTAAGTGTGCATGGATAACTAAGGGTATCTGGATCTAGATAATACTGACTAGTCTCTAGGAGATGCATTAGAAATTTGAATAGCCTTCTGACCTAATTAAAATTTCCTTGCAATTAATGAAATACAACATTATTTTCTTGTTATTTGCTTCTAGTTTGTATGTAATGATCCACGATATCACATTTATTACATGATTAGTTGGTTTCTGATTTGATTTTCATAGTATATATCTTTTTTTAATGTTCCTAGATATATATACTCAATTCTTATATGGTATCAGAGATGCAGGGGTACTAAACTAGTTAGTGTTTTAATGATTTTTTTTGTTAAGGATAAACCTTTTGTAGGTTAGCTAAGTTATTTTCAGCCATCAAAGAGATCATTTTCAACCCATTGCATCCATTAGTGAGTTCATTCGCATCCATGGATCTCTTATCTCCCCAACTCAATTTCTACATAATTGGTATGCTAGATCCAATATTTTTTAAGGTTTTAGCCATCAAAGAGGTCATTTTTAGCTATTATATAGATTATCATTTATATCCATCAAAGAGATCATTTTCATCCATTATATAGTGCATTTTCATTCATGGATGTCCTATCTTCCCATCTCAATTGCTACACAGTTGGATATCCAATCTTGTTGAAGGAGGCCCCAAAAGCCTCAAAACACATATCCTAAGAGGACATATTCACATACAATTAGAGGATGAAAGAGTAACTATAAGCATCATAACATATGGACTATGAGGACATATGCACATCCATGATCCACCACTCAGCTAAGAAATACCCTTTTACAAGCCCATAAGAAGAGGTGATCCACAAATTTCTTCTATACATTGGAGAACTTGTCCGAAATCAAGTTCAAATTGAATAAGCCATTGGATAACTTGTCCCAAATTAGGTTCTTATCAGTTAATACCTCTATAATGTATTCTCATTCTCTAGATCTACAATTTTTTCTCCTACGTTTCACCAAGTTCCACACAAAATATTCAAGGGATTTCCTCCAATCAAAACAAGGAGTGGTCAAGAACCACCACTGAAACACTTCAAAGTGTTTGGAATCTAGATCTAATGAATGAGATCACATGCATTTCAAAATAAGGAGGATTTCACACAGGTTTGCAAGGATCACTACAAATCCCTTCATTTAGAAGTCATTCACCTAGTTGAGAGATTCTTTAGGAGTGAAAGAATCTTTTGAGAAGGATTCTTAAATCTTTCTCTTCAAATTCTATTTTATGGGGGGGGGGGGGGGGGGGTTCTCATGTAGTTTTTTCCCTCTTTCCCAATTTCCAAAGAATTTTTATGTGTGCATGGGTACCTAATATGGTTGTAAATTGCTGGCACCCATTTTTTTTTGGGTGTTTCACCTAGTTAAGGTTATGGGGTCTTGGAGAAAAAAACCCTCTACCTAGCCACCTAGATATTGACCTAATAAATCTAGTGGGCCAAACCCCATCCAGATTGACCACATGACTTAACCTTGATTAATTTCATTCCTATAATTAGGGCCACATTCCCTTATTTGAGGAATTGTTCTCTGATTTTAGGGTTGAATGATCTTGGGGTTGGTTAAGGACTAGATATGATCCATCATATAGATCCTAACTAGCCCTAACTAGCCATAACAAACCCTAAGCACCCCAGTTGAGTGATTTTAGGAATTTTGCATGAACATACAGTTAGTTTCTTGTACATCACTCAATTAGAACTAGTAATTGGGGAGTCTTGGGTCAGTTAAACTCTGTCTAGGTGAGTGTGAATGGATAATTAATGGTATTTGTATCGATTTAATCTTGACTAGTATCCAAGCACTTCATGAGAAATTTAAATATCCTCATGGCCTTATTCAAATTACCTTGTAATATATTTTGTTCACCTCCATTCATTATAATTAATAAAATACATCATTCTTTTTATTTTATCTACTTCTATTTTTTGTGTAATGATCTATGATCTCTCATTTGTTACATGATTAGTTGATTGCTGATTTGATTTCATAGTATATCTCTTTAGTTTATGTGTCTAGATTTATATGCTCAAAACTTACATTTATTAGATGATAAGGATTGTTTCAATCCTATACCATCACCAAGATAGTTGCCAGCAATTATGGGACCCTACGATTTGACTAAAGTTAATATAATGGGTGTTACTTTCTATCATGAATGTTACACATATGGATTTCAATGAGTTTATTATTTGATTCTAAATCATGCTAATTAGGATTTTTTAGTGTCGTAATGGGAATACGCTATGTTCAATATACAAGAGTTCATAACAATGTCCCTACTTGTAGAGAAGATCTTGGAGATGTCAGGTTCTTAGCCTTGGAAAAATGGAAAGATTTCTTGAGTTACCTCACTAGCATTACAACCTTGGATGCCCATAAATTTTTCCATGCTATAGCAAACTTAAACATGAGGCATAATATAATTTTGGACCATGTTAGTCAATTTATATGTTTTAAATCATGTTACATGTCATTTTCAATTGAGAGTATGTAAATTTGCGAAGTGCAATTACTATATGTGTAGAATTGATCCTTTCATAGTACTTTAAAAAACTATAGTACTTATGCACTAATGGTGTCTCAAAAAGTAATATAAAACAACTTCTAAGGAATTACAGACTCAGCTTTCCATGAGTTTGGTTAGTCTTGAATCAATAATCAATAGGATTGGTAATTGTTGAAACATGGGTCAAAACATCCTCTATGATAAATGACCATTGTTGTAATGGGTACTCTATCCCTAGTGTATTTATATGATCGTTAAGATTATGTGCTCAAAGATGAGCATGAATTTTGTATATAAGAAAATAACACCATAAAATATAAAACAAACTTGAAACCAATTGCAACTTCAAACTTCCTAAGACATGGTTGATCTTGAATTAATAATACTTTGATTAGAAATTGTAGATAATACAAGTAAAAACAACAATTATGTAATCTAAGATTACTTTCTACACAGATACTATGTTCCAAATAACGCAATTCAATTACTGTGAGTTTATGCTTAGAATAACTTATGTATTCTTGCATATGAAAAGAAACATTCCACATAGAATATGTTGAAACATAATTAAATTCATATGACCATTAGCATGAAATGAAAATTAAGTTGATATAATCTAATGTTGATGTAAAACAAAACAAAAACAAAAAGAAATGGACAAGTTGTATTGCTCCTAGAATAAGGGGCCCCTAACTTCTGCAGAAGAAAGCTACAAATATAAACTCACGCGCTAAAATGTACTAGCACACCAAAATGAAAAAGAAGAGCATGTTCATCAATTCTGAATATTACATAGTGTTCAATCATAGACTTCTCCTTTCATCTATATCCCTCCCTGAGTGGTGGTTTATGCCCCTTTTTATAATTGATTTGAAATACAAAAAGGAAATACAAGGAGTATCATATCTCAATTTCTTAGTCAAGATCGTTTCATTGCCCATCAAATCTTGTTCACAATACAAAATATAACTCATAATTATAAGAAAATACTATTATAAATACATTCCTTAATATCATATCAAGTCCCTATGTTTATATTGGAAGTATTCATGATTTTAATACACAAAACATTGATCTTTTTCTCTAATTTTGAAATTCTACCAATACATAGGCCGTGATTTTACATGTTGACTAAAACGTTGATCGAGTTTCCACCTCACTTTCGGGGTATTTATTCCTTGTCCAAAAGGATTATGATCTACTTCAAGACTCTTAGAATACACTACAAGTGTTGGATTCATTATTCTCCAAGTGTTACTACTCAAACCAATCCCATTTATGAGAACCGTGCTTTCTTGTAACAAACATTAATTGACAGTTGTAAAATGTTTTTTAGCATTATTTAATTAGTAAATAACATGAATTGATGTATGAAACTACCATAGTACCTAAAATTACCCTTATATTTATGTATTGCAAAGACCATGGGGATTTCGGTGGAAAAGGACAGTTTAGGTGAAAAGGAACAAATTTACTAAGAAAAAAGAGCACGATTATTAGTCAAAATAGGTGTGAAATGAGGGATCAACATCTCCCCCATGCTAAGGATGTTGCATGTCCTTATGCAACTAATAAAAAATCTTTGGGTAATCTCGCATGTCCATTCTTCCAATTGTGTAATAAATAACCAAACTCTGCATCTATGTAGTATCCCATACATTTGTTGACATTTGTCCATACTGGTATTGCTTCAAACTCATCCTAATGTTGAGAAATATTGTAGATTCCTGACACACCATATTAGAAAGAAGCATAATTTCAGCCCTATCCATTAGTCCATTCCTTCTCAAGGAATCAATATACAAATGGGATCGATTCATGGCTAAGTAGAACAAGGGAAGAGCCATCAAATCCCTTTGTTGTATTATATGAGGTAATAGCTGCCATCTTTCCTGAAATGATACTACAACATCCATAGTGTGTTGATTATGAATATATTCAAAGTTTTGAATCGTTATCCTCAGAGTTCCTTCTAAATATTTTTACCTTACTAGAATAAGATAGGAACTTTTGATGATCTCTAATGACTTCCTTAGGTATCAAATGCTCACTTATAATTATTTCCCTTGAAAGGCTTTCACTTTGGTCATAAAGATCCATATATCTTTTCCATTTATCTTGTTTGTTCACAAAGGAAGTAAAGTATTTAAGTTGGACATCCCTAAGTATGGGTTAGGGATTCAACATAGTGTCTTCCTATAAAAATAAATTAAACTGGTATAGATCACATTAACAAAATTTCCTCCTTGTCTGTGGACTCAAAATACATTCTACTAAAGCTAGTAATGGTGTTGATTTCATGTTGTTTTCCTTAGGTCAACCTTTTGATTTTTAATCCAGTTCACTGATCATGTAAATAGACAAAGTATACTTTATCCATACATCTACAAGAAAGAACCTATAACGCAATTCCTCCCATCCTTTTTACCTCATGTTCTTTTTCCTTCAACCTCTACTATATTTTCTGTAATTTTGATTTCCACTTATTCTTTGCTTCAATATACTAAGATACCCATTGTTGTTGCATACTCTATACCTCATATTTATACTACTCTTTGATGATTAATCCTAGAGAACACATATCTTCCTTTCCTTCCCACTGAATATAATTAAGTTGGGTGGCAGATATAAACCAAGGTATCAGTAAGGATTTCATCCAGAATATGGTTCATGAAATTTTGAGCACACTCCATATCCTTCTCATTGAGTTTGGAAGGTATAGTAGAAGGTGCAGGGGAATAGGCTACCGATATAGCTTCTGCTTATACCATCACTTTGTGTATCTTCAAAGAAGTTCTAGTCTTGTCCTCATCTTTTCATTCTTCTCTCTCAATTTCTTAGTCTAACTCTTAAGTCGTTCATTTTTATATTTCACGTATCTAAATATGACCTCCAATATTTCAATTTTCTTCTTTAATTTCTTCATTTACCTATTATTTTTTTGTAGTAAGGAATTGGGATCTTTGGGGCTCACCTTTTCTCCTTTCCTTTCTTCTTCAACCTCTCGATTCAAATCCACAAGTTTGAAGGATCCTAATACAGTTGAGACCCATTATGTCTCTTCTATTTTTATTATCTCCATGGTATTAATTTGGGAAAATATGGTTCAATCCTGATGAGGAGAGTTCTTGAAAATTTCTTCCATTCCTTGACTCTACCCCCCACTACATTCTCTTGCTTCAAATTTTCCAATCATGATTCTTATAATCCTTCTCTGCATCGCGAATTCCTCAAAATTTGATGGAATAATATTTTTCTTTGTTCCCTTGGGTCCTTTCTCTGAACTGGTTTGTTCAATTCTTTGAACTATAGGGTCTGACTCACAGGATTCAAGTTTTCTTGTAATAAACTCAAGTCGAAACCCTCTACATAATAGAAATTAATCCCATCTAATGTTATACTTTTCCACTTTTAAAATGATAAACTTTATTATCCCATGGTGGTGTAATTAACCGCGTGTTCTTTATGATTATCTTCGCATAGGTGTTTCCATATTTGTCAATATTTTCCACAAGAAATAAGGGAGGTTTACCAAGTTCCCTCCTTCAAATGTAGAATTATTATAAAGATAGACAAAATTGTATCTACCTTCACAGTTAAGGTATTTTTGGATTAATAATGCAATGTTATCCCATTTTTCCTACCATTTAATTTCTTTATTATTCCATTTCCCAATTCAGTTTTGGAGCTTTCTTTTTGATGAATCCATTTCCACGAATTGGATTGCAACTTCTTATTTTCAACCATCTCTTGCCATATTTTGTCAATCTTGTAACTATTGCAATGGAATCTTTAGATACTGATACCAACAGAAAACCCAAGCTAGTGCATGCTCCATTGAAGCTCAATGTGAATGCTAAGGTGGTTTATTCATTAGCCCCTTTAATTATTTTTTTTTAAAACACAAACCATCCTGCATCTTGAAACATTTCCCTACTGGTTGAATCTTCATCGAACAATCATAGAGTTTATGGTTCTCACCTTTTGACATATATTATTGGCCTTTTCACAATTAAGAAAAATAATGTTGAAATCCAATTTTCCTATTCAACTGTTAATCCATGTCATTTTACTTAGCTCAGGGTATATAAGGAAATGTGGTGAAGGTGGTAAATCGGTTATGAAATGGGAGAAAGGTTTGGACATGAAATTAATGGTACTCAAATTTTTTTCAAACTCAAATTGGAATGATTTGATTTCACATGCCAAGTTATGCACATGATCCTTGCCAAATCAAGTCACATAATTTTTTTTTAACAGAAACAGAAAGAAAATATATTTAAAAGTGGTTGTGCACAGCCATTCAGTACAAGCAGAGTGGAATAGAGTGTCTGCGCTCAACAAAGAGGCAACACCATGAGATCATCCACTGAATTTCCTTACACATTCCAAAATGAGACTGTTCAAAATTTATATAGCCGCGGGTTGTGTAAACCCTTACAAACTGTTTGCTAATTAAAAGACAGAAAAACATTTAAGCAAAGCCAGACAAAATAAAACTAAGGATTGCCTCTTGGCTGCAAGACTAACTCCTCCTCCATTGGAAGCACAACATCATCAGAAGCTACATGGACTCTGCTGCTCTGGTTCATAGAGATGAATTTCTGCAAGTCCTCAGCAATTCTTTCAACCTGTCCTTGAATTTCACGCAGGCGACTCTCATTGTCGTCAATGCGAGCATCATGGTTGCTAATTTGGTTCGAGGTGTAGCTAACTGTATCCTCCATCTTCTTAATCACCTGAGCCGTCTCTCTATTATCCATAACACTCATGGAAAGCAGCTCGTAAAGTCTCCTCAAGCTCTTCTTGATGTCCATCAAACCATAATTTTCCCCTTGCTGCACCATTTCGCTTGCGATTGACCAGAGAGAGATGCGAGCGAACTGCCTTTGAAGAGAGGAAATAGAACTGAAAGGGGCCACAGAATTGATTACACAAGCATGAAGAGCCAAAAGTTTTTTAAACAACCTAAGCCCACTGTCACTACAAGCCAATGTGCCCACAGTACCATGTCTCCATCCTGTGCACTTGCAGCCGATGACCAAGCTGATATCGCTATTGCCGAGACGAGAGCCTGATTTCAAAGCAGCTGGGGTCGAAACAGAAAGGGATATGCACGAACACGGGGAGAAGGCCACAAGAGCCACTCTCTCTTTCACCACAGAGCGTATGCAAGGAAGGTCCTGCCACGGAAACCCATATAAACTTCCCTCGCAAACACCAGAGATAATTTGCAGGAGGAAACTCAGGGAATCAAAAGAGCCATGACCGAGAAGAGATGAGGAACGGATAGGCATTACACTTCCCGCAGAAGCCATGTAGAAGACCAAAAGGAAAGCTAGAGCGTGCGAAGGAGAGGAGAGTAAATTACCATACGGGGGAGCAATTAAAACCAGAAGGATCGAGAGAGAATGCCGCCAGCGAAGGGACCACGCGACGGAAGGAGAAGGGGAGGTGGGACAGAACCTTAAAGAAGACAAGACGAAGAGGGTAATGACGGCGGAGGTCGAGCGGGAGGGATAAGGCTTGGGAGAAGAGGGAAAGGAGGAAGGGGGGAAGGGAAAAAGGGGGGGGGCAAAAAGAAAGGGGGTTAGAGAGAAAGGAGAAGGGAGAGGGGAGGGATAAGGAAAAGGGGACAAAAGGAGAGCATCCAAGGAGAAGGAGGAAAGAAACTTCTTTTCAAGAACTAGAGAAGCTAAGAGCCAGAAGAAAGTCTCCCAGCACCGCCTGCTAAGGAATATTTTTGTGAGTAGGCCGATTTCCATTCTGTCGATACTGACCTTGCAAGAGAGAAGCTCCCCCATTCGCTAAGCTGTCAACTGCCGAGTTATTGTGCCGGAGGATATGATATGCTTCGTATCTTCTGGACATAAGGACCTTAGCTTTTTCATAAAGTCGCCGACATTGGACAGCTCCTTCATTATATCCCGTGTTTAGTTTATAAATGACGTGCCTAGAGTCCCCAAAAATCAAGGCCTTGCGAATTTTGTTTTCCCGAAGAATGTGAAGGCTCTGAATAAGAGCCATCCACTCAGCTTCGTTGTTGGTCTTGCTTCCAAGCCCCCAAGCAAATGTATGTTCGACCTGTCCTCCGGGATTCAGGAGAATCCCCCCCGCACCTGCCTCCCCAAAATCAAGTCACATAATTACCATAAATGGAAACACTCATTAATTCAATAGATCCAAGGTGCTAATGGCATAGTAATAATGTGATAGATATGGCATCAATTTATGATGTACAGGTATATATAGATTATAATAAATTCATCAATTAGATAGGAATTCATGTATGGAGAGATAAGTTCCCATCAAGCATGGTAGATTGATCATTAATAAGGTTCCTAAGTATTTACATACTTAAATAATAAAAAAGAACCATTTAACTACAGTCATGCTAGAGTTTCAGACTAACCTTCCTCGACATATGATTCTGATTGGAAATGTCTACTGAGAAAGGTTGGTCCTAATCTTGATTTTACAATTTCAGAAGTATGAATGTTGTGCACCTGATCTTGGTGTAATTTTGTAACTAAGGTGGACTTGAAGTCTGCACCTCTATATGTCGAACCTGTGTAACCTGATCTTGAAAAATTGATATCTTGGAGATTGATTCTTATCACATGCTAATGTCTTTGGATATTTTGAAAACTAGAAATATGAAGCTAGTTACAAGATCTCACGGATCTTTTAAAGATTTATATTTCGCAAATAAAATTTCTAAATAACAACCTTTTGAATTATTTCCTACCAGAAACCCAGTCTTCAGGAAAGGTTCAAATCTAATTGTGCCATAGATATGCTTTTAACAGTTGCACCTTACTTTTTCTTTTAAATTTTATTGATATATTCTAAAAATAAAATGAAGAAAACTTAGAGTGAGGAAGAAGCAAGTGGGGGAACCCTTTTTTCTCACAACCTCCCACTAGTACATAAAGGGTGTTTTATTACCAAAGAAGTAAAAACACTTGAAATTTGTGAAGAGTGATATACAACAAAATCTTCCTATTTAATATGGATAGAGTAGAATAAATCAAATATAAGACTAAAAAAATGTCATAATTGTAGTTTTCGTCATAAAAAACAACTATTTATCTAAAATAATAGTCATAATTATAATTCAATAATAATAACTAGAGTATTCATCTAACAAAATAGTCACAATTATATTTATTTACAAAAAATCAATGATAATATAATTAACTATTTTTAAGTAATATTTGTTTTACATTTTATATATATATTATAAATTAAATAAAAATTTGAGTTAGTTTTGTGTTCCCTTCCTAATCTTATAAATCTTTAAGGAAAAAATGGCATAGTGAAGAAGGGGATTTTTGTTGACTATTTTTTTTACACAAAATGATCTTAATATATTTTAAAAAATGATTTACAGAGAATGGGATGGAAAAAAGCTAAAATGTTGTTATGTTCCTTGTTTTATAAGATATAAGTTGTATATTATTAAAATTTCTAAAAATTACTTTAATTTAAAAAATAAAAACATTTGACTAAAAATTATTTAAAATGCAAATTGCATAATATAGTGAGATTTAATTGTAAAATTATGAGCATAGATCCATCTTAAAACTAGATTTATCAAACAGTGAGAGAGATCCAAATTCTTCAGGTGTAATTTTTTTATCTTAAATTTTTGACATGAAATTTGACCCTCTCTCTTATTGCTTCATAGATGCAGGTTTAAGATGGATCTATGTTGATTTTAATTTTATTTTATTTAATGAGTGAACATGGATTTATTTATTTATTTAGTTTTAGTATTTTTATTTTAGGAGTCCACATGATTTTTATAATTACTTTTTTTATTTTTCTTAACATCACATAATGTTACATTACATTATGTGGCAACATATCCTTTATAGTAAATTGTATAGCAGCTCACTACCTACATCAGACCATAGTATTATAATATTTACAATAATACAAACATCCTTAATTTTCTAACATGTAAAACTATGATGACCTTGGAACTCTTATTTCTAATATTGTTGAGCATATGAATAAAAATTTATAACAATTCAAGTAATTCATTTCTTTTCTCTTAAAATTTGAAATTTGACAGACCAAATTTAGTATGAGTGGATGTTAACTACCACCACCACCATCATCATTAAAGAATAGATAAATCTACTCTCATTAGAAAAATCATAAATCATATACATGAAAATTTAGCTCATAAAACCACTTGCAAATAATAAACCATATATACACCAAACCCATTGCAAAAGTCAATTTTCATAATTGGTTGGGCTATGGATTTTGGACTTTCAAGTGTGCTGCACAACATGGTGCTGAAGCGGAATATGCAACTCCATACCCTCTACTTTGGGCCTCACTCGTCCAGGACATCAAAGGAACTTGAAAGTATTATTATTATTATCCATCTTTTCACATTTATTTCATCTCAAGAGAATCGAACCTACTATCAATGTTGCAATAAACCCTAATTTCCTTGGTACTTTAATTGCATCTTTATCAAAGTGAAAGTCTAGATTAAATCTATTTTAAAGGCGTTTTATTTTATTCGACTGTAATCTTTTAAGTGACATGTATAATGCCGGAGTCAGATTCTTTGTTTTTACTCGGGCATTTTTTCATTGTCATATAAGAGTTAAATGGTTAATTTTCACTTAAGTATAGAGTTCAATTAAGTAATTTTAATCTAGATAGGTTGCAACTTCTGAACAAATGTAGAATGAATGAAAATAGAAGTGAAGGAAAATGTTATTAATTAATTTTTAGTTTAGGATGGTGTTTGTAAAATAATTGAAAAAAATGATTAATAAGTTATAAAACAATGAAAGGAAAAGAAGAGGAAATGTCATTAATTAATTTTCACCTAAAGGCAATGTTATGGAAAGTAATTATATTACAGGAAGATTTGGTTAAACTTAAAAATTTGAAATCTGAAAGTTGTATGAAAAAATGATTAGTAGCTTCTGAGAAAATGAAGCATAAATGAAAAAAGAAGTGGAGGAATATGTTATTATTTAATTTTCATCTCAAGAGAGTGTTCTATGAAGCAAATTCAAAATGTATTACTTATGTTTTCTTATAGTGAGAAAATTTTCTCTGCATCCTTTTACTATGTGGCGGGAGGTTTTTCATAAGAAGATTAGAGGTTTATACACTCATATTAAATCATAAGTACTCCAGTATAAATGCGTAAGATAAATAGTGTATTGACTCGCTTGATTTTTTCCTTGTATTAGGAAAGTTCTTTTTTTCCTTCACAATAATGACCATATATTTTGTATTAATAGGTGTTGGTATTATGCTATAGTTGAACCATATAACCATATATCAAGAGAATACAAAAAATGATAATATAAGACCACAACTAGACATAAAAAAATATTGTTTACCAGCCAAAATTTACTGGCATGTCTTACTCTAATCCATAAAAAAGGACCTCGGTAAGTGTATTAACTTACAAACTAAAAATACAAACTATTATCTAGCAACACATATTAATTATTTAGAAAATAATTCTATAAATTCTTTCCTATTAGACCCACTTGAAATTCTATGTTTGCATCCTCTAGACATCCACCAACTTATACTTTTTCTATAGGAATTACAAATTCATATAAGTGCTCAATCTCCCTTGCAAGGTAATGAGCCTTTTATTCTTCTATGCATGCTAAAGAAAACTCGCAAGCCAAGGGGTCCACTGAAGACACAAAAGACAAAAGGTAAGGAGGGAAATGCCTTTGCAAATGAGCTACCAACATATTTACTAGAGAAATCGGTGCACCAAACTTCACATCTAATGGCACGCATTGTCCATGCTAAATAACAATATTTGCATATACCTCTTTCTTTGTCTCTCTGATCTCAAGAAGTTTCCTTCTCATTTCGAGTGGTGCAAGAGTCTTAGTTTCTCTTGTTAGCCTTCCTATTATGTTCAAATTTATCTTACCAATGACTTTGTTTTGTGGTGTAATTCTCCCTCACACTGCCTTAGTTGTCTCCCTCTCAATGTATTGAATGCCAATGTAAACCTCCTTTAAATCACACAACACACAATACCTATTTCTGGAAAGACAATGGCCCATTGTAATAGTGGATTAAAGTACTAGACTGCAAGAGATCCCAATACAAGCTGACCTATATCTATCTTGGAATTCAGGAATCCAATACTTGGAAGTCATGTTGCCAAGAGAATTAGAATAGTTATAGGGCCAAAATCCCATTAAAAAATCCAAACCATTTTTAGTAATCCACTTCCACATGCCCTTCTGGACTTGAGACCTTTCGTAACTTTGCATGCCGTTGAGATGATGTTGAGGTGTGGTGTGGATTGGAACTTTAACTCTTGTCTGCTCAAATATAGGTCGTCAGAAGAGTTGTAACTTGAAGGTATCTTTACAATAAATTCTAATAAATCATGGGAGGGAGGGAAGAGAAAAACACCCCTTCATTTACCATACATATACCTTCACCTAACGCCATGCCCTAGTTGGATAGCTTGTTGGTTTCCCCCATTTGGATTCCACAACATTTGAAAGAAAGAAATTTGAGTAAATTTGTGGCATAGATATTGTGTCTTATGGATAGTGCATAAGATCATAATGTTCTTAGGAAGACAATGATAAGATAATAATGATAACAGAGTCACCAACCACTATCACATGGGTGATTCCTATTTCCTTGATCAGATTGAGTCCATGATAAACAACCCATACCTCTGATTCATCATTTGTCAATACCCCTAGGTCCTAGTCCCTATGCAAACTCATAGTCAATTTGTGTTTTAAGGTTATAGATATACCCATACTCCAAATGTCACCCCTTTGTCGGCGTTGTTCTGTTAAATGTAGCTTTGCATAAAATTGAAAATTGAAAATTTAAAGAAAATAATTGCCAACATCTTCTAAAAAAATTAAAAAAAGAATCATAGGAAATCATGTTTAAGAATGAGTCTATGAGATAATATTTGAAATCTTACACCAATCCCTAAAAATACTTATGAGTTATGAAAAAAGAGTATTTTTTAGAATTTCTTGTAACTCCAAAATTTATCTCATTCTCAATGATATTTTCCTATGTATGTCTTGCAGTGTTTGATAACCTGTGCAAGAAAAGTGATATCATCATAACCTAAAACATAACAAATTACAAGGGCATGCACAAAATACATAGATATTTACCCTGGAAACCCTTAACTAGGAAAACCAACCTAAATGAGAGTTGCTTCATTGTCTATCTCATTGTATTATCTTCAACATTTACAATACAATATTCATAGAACCCAAAACCCTAATATGTTAACCCAATTAGATTACAACCATAACTCCTTAATTGGAATTAGTTTACAGTGGGTTGAAAATCCCTAACACATTTTCAACATGTATCTTCCTTTCATATTCCGTTTTTTTTAAAAACGGTTAGTCTTTCTTTTTCCCAACAATTTTTCNAGTTGCTTCATTGTCTATCTCATTGTATTATCTTCAACATTTACAATACAATATTCATAGAACCCAAAACCCTAATATGTTAACCCAATTAGATTACAACCATAACCCCTTAATTGGAATTAGTTTACAGTGGGTTGAAAATCCCTAACACATTTTCAACATGTATCTTCCTTTCATATTCCGTTTTTTTTAAAAACGGTTAGTCTTTCTTTTTCCCAACGAATTTTCCCTTTTAAATTTAATTTAATATTTTTGGTGATAAAAAAGCTTAAAATTTCATTTGCGAAACAAATACTTCTACAAAATAGGGTAGGATGAAACTATATCTTTGAGATAGATTGGACATGGCACGAAATATGTTATCTTCTTATGCTCCCCTCTTAACATTTTATTCATTTCAAAGTGTTCCTTAGTACTACTTCCCTACTAGTAGTATCAAAAGTTCACATGATACTCAAATTACTTACGGATGAGTGAAAATCTAATTTAAGATCCTACTAATTTCGTTAAATTTTCCTAAATTCATGAAAATCTAACTTTCCTTTTTTGGAATATTCTTGTTATCCAATAGTCATTATGGATTCGTAGTTGCAATNAGATCCTACTAATTTCGTTAAATTTTCCTAAATTCATGAAAATCTAACTTTCCTTTTTTGGAATATTCTTGTTATCCAATAGTCATTATGGATTCGTAGTTACAATAAGTGGGTTTTAGAACATAGGAAAGGGGATTATTCAAGACGGGGCTAGATTTGTCACATCCCCAATTGAATACCATTGTTTTCTTTCAAACCTTTCAAGATATTTTGGAATTTGTGATGACAATGGTGAATAAGGTTTGTTTAAATGAAATCCAGTCATACTTGAGAGAGAGATTATTGATATGTTGGAGGTTGCATAGGCATAAGCTATGTTTCAATGCTAGTGCCAATTAATTTACTAAAATTTGTCTCAATATGTAGGATTCCAAGGTTCATATTCTTATATCTATTCATTAATGTTTATAGGTGGGGTTAATTACCAAAGAAGGAGTTCAACATATCTTTGTTTTTATCCTTGTTCATTTCATGATCTTGTAGTTTCATAACCATCGAAGTATAAAATGTTTATAGGTGGGGTTAATTACCAAAGAAGGAGTTCAACATATCTTTGTTTTTATCCTTGTTCATTTCATGATCTTGTAGTTTCATAACCATCGAAGTATAAATTTGTTTTATGGAATCCAATATTCTTGAACATTAAGTGGGGATATGCATCTTAATGTATATCCAATTTATTTTTAGCACTCCCTTAGATATTGGTTCTTTCTAAGTATCTCTACTTCCAATGACCTTTTCTGATAATGTGTTCATGACATTTTTTGGTAATATTGGAAGACATTGATAAAATTTCTTTCTTCTTTATGCTTATCATGTCAAGTGTTGAGAACACTAGTAATTTGATCTAGAAATTCTTTTGTTTTCTATGCTAGAATTTATATTAGAATGTTGTGGCTCTCTATATTTTGCTTCTTTGATAACTCATTTCTATGACAATTATGCACAACAAAATGTTCATTTGACAAGTTTTGTTATATTTGAGGTTGATTACAATTACATAAAGTGTCAATAAGAAGAATCCCCAATTGCTAAAATGGCCATATTCATTACTATTATAAATATTAGCAGTAAGAAGTTTTTTACTTTTGGCTAATATATGTTTATGGTTTCCTAGTAGTTCCTCTCATTACACAATTTCTTAGCTCAAATACAATGGATAAAATGTCCTTAATACTATCAAGAGCTTTTTTTAAAGTATCTTTTTTTGTTGGCCTCTCTTATATGTCTTGTAAACTTTGCTTATAGAGATTCAATAATAATCAAATTAATAAAAAAACCTTTATCCTTCTTAGTTATATATTTCCCTTTCATTGTTCTAGAACTCAAATGGTTTTTTTGCACTGTAACAATGGCAATGCCATGATATGCATTTTCTTACATGAGACTTCACTCCCCTATCAAACCCAATTTTCCATCTATCCTAAATAATAAAGGTAGATAGGAAAAACATTGTTGGATTGATTTTTTATTTTATCAATATAGTTATAGCCAAAATTGGCACTTCTCCTTCTGTGNTTCCATCTATCCTAAATAATAAAGGTAGATAGGAAAAACATTGTTGGATTGATTTTTTATTTTATCAATATAGTTATAGCCAAAATTGGCACTTCTCCTTCTGCGATGACACTTACATGTTTTGGTTGCATGACGACACTTCATGAACTTATTGTCTCTAACACAAAGGACATTTTATGGATGGAAGACACATATTTGGGGCCTCATTAAGATGTCCTTACCTCATTCATATTTCATGTAAAATTTAGAAATCTTTTAAACACGAGTTGGAGCCCCAAAAACACTTGAAAAAACCATAAAATGGCATTTTCCCCCAAAAGTGCCCCTTGCCTTTGGTCCACCAGTGTTTTTTTCCTTGCAAACCATTGTTGTTAGTGTTTCACTAGCCTGTGACATGCTAATTTCCTTTGTTCCACTAGTGTGTAACTCAAAAATTCCTAAAAATATATAAAAAAAATCAAAAAAATGGGTGGTTTGGGTGGCTTTGGAACTGTATTCCCGATTGTAACTACTTCCTCCTAGACCCTATTTTATCCATTTACTATATAAGAGAGGGAGAGGGGACTTAGCCTATATTAATGTTATGCTGGAAAAATTTGGACTCTCATCCTGCTTACTGGTGCCCTAGTTTCCATCTACCCCTGATGTAAAGCTTGGAGGTTGGGATTCTTGGAGGAGAGAAGTAAGAGATCCAGAT
>LPNX010719264.1:71003-138248 GCA_001517045.1 Pseudotsuga menziesii | reverse complement strand
TATTAAATAATTATAATTTATTATATATATTATATACAGTGTAAGATGAGTTGATATGGGAAAAAGCACATCATGGGAAATACACCCCAAAGCTTGGTTACCAACAACTCTGTTTACAACACTTCTAGGAAAATAAAAAATGGTGTCAGAAAGGTATTTGGAAGATTAAATGCCCACTAGAGGAAAAAATCTTCACTTGGTGTGCACTTGCAAACAAAATCCCTACATGGGATCTTCTACAGAAAATAACAGGGCTTGGGTGGTGCATCTTATGCAAGGATGATGAGGAAAACACAAATCACCTATTCCTACAATGTACCTTCTCTAAACAAGTATGGGAGCACTCCAAATATTTTACCACTTCCACCTCTAAATGGAAAGGCAGCACAGTGGAAGAGGCATGGATGGACTGGTCCTCATCCCCTCAAACTACCCAGCTCAGAGCCCTCCCACTCATCCACATTTGGGGGATATGGATGGCTAGAAACACGGTCATATTCCTTGAAAAGGCCAGCTTTCCAGAAGAGGTAGCAAGTGTTGGAGACATTTACCACCATACACACTCCTTTTGGTCAAATTGGCCTAGTTAAACCACTATCCTAAGTATAATTGACATTAATTGACATCAGCGGAGCATTAATTGACATCATCCAGTCACACCCATGCCTACCTACAGTCAAGGAGGCTAACTAGAGCACTCTGGGGGTGATCTGAGTGATATTAATGCACCTAATTGCTAACTGGTGGTTACAATCAGTTCAACCAGTTAGTTAAGGCACCTCCTCTCATTAAATATATTATTTAATGATTATTTATTATTATTTAATGATCTGGAATCAACAGGGCGCCTCCACCAACTTCTGATGGTCAGTTCAGCTTCAGTTAACCTCATCGGGGTTCATTGAAGTCATGGAGCACTAGCACTTGATGGTTGGCTTGTTATGACATGTGTTTGATCTCCTTCAGTTGAGATTCAGTCATTTATTGCACTCCAACTTCAGTTAGAGTTTGGTGAGTCAATTAGGGTTTTGGTCAAATGGTTAACTGAGTGTGAACCTATGGTTGAGAGTCAGTTAAGCTAGACTCACTCACTGAATTCGAATTGTCTCCTTAGATATTCGAATTCTTCATGGAATCAAGATATTTCTTGACATTGGTATTGTAACCATTCATTGTTTATTGAATATACAGAGAGGAAACCATTCTGGTTCCGATTAACACCATTTCATGAGTATTTGTTGATTATTCTTTCATGAGATTGATTCTTAGTTCCTAGATCATGTGCAAGAATTAATATGGTATCAGAGCATACGACAGATCAAAGATCTATCTCTCAAAAATAAGATTTTTGACAGATTTCTCCATGAAATTTGAGCAATAGCTCAAAAATCTAGCACTGCACCAGAAGCCAAGGCTTGCCACTCAATATCCGAAGTAAAGAACTTGTTGATCAAGCTTGCTTGATTGACTATGTTGGGTGTGATGAAAGCCTAGAATGTGGCTGTCCAACCTTACGGTGCCCCTTTTGTTTTGATTTGTAGGTCTTAACAGGTACAACTTCGAATGGACTCATCAATCCCTCTTCTCACCCCATTCACAAGCTATTCGGAATGGAAGTTGAAGATGATTGCATCTCTGAAGAGACGAGGTCTCTATGAGGTGTCTATTGGAATTGGAAAAGAGTCTTATGAGAAAGAGAATGACTAGCTAAATGACGATGATATAGCTTTTGGAGCAATATGTCTGGCCCTTTCTCCTAGCTTGTACTACCTTATTATTGGTTATGCTGAATACCCAAAGGAAGTCTGGACAAAATTGGACAGAACCTTTGGCAAGCACAATGAGGATCATAATAGTAATTTGGAGATCACATCGAACACCACAAGATTTCTTTACTCAAAAGTATCGGCCTCTACTCTCTCTGATGAAGTTGTTCAAGATGAAGATGAAGCAAAATCTTCTACACATTCAATTCGAATTGAAGAAAGTCTCCATGTAGTGACTCCTTCTTCTGATGCTCCGAAAGTTCATGAGATCTCTGATATCTCATCTCCTCATATTTCTGAAACAGAAGAATACATTTGAATCTCTGATATTGAAGAAAAATACTGCTGCACTTCCATGCAAACATTCATCAGTGATTTTCCTTTGAATTATGTGCAAAATTTACCAGTAATTGCTTCCGAAAGTGAAGAGAAATTTGATTTTTCTTCCTCTAATGTTCCTGCTGGTGTGAAAATATGTAAAAAATTGTATATTTTGGAAGAAATATCAGATTATAAGAGTGACACATTCGCTCCCCATGATCTAGATCTTCCAACAAAATTCTGCAAGATTGCATGCACCAAAATTCAGAATTTTGAAGAAAAAGACAACTGTGCATCCACCGTCTCGGTTGACCATACTTTTGGATATGATATGATCTTATTTGGATATGATCTGATATTTCTTGGTTCAAATTTTTAGGTTCATAAACCTTCAGTACTGCTTGTAGTTGTTCTCATCAACGGTGTGAAGAAACAAGTACCGCAAGTCTCCTACAAAACTGTTGCTGGGGATTTGATTTGATTTCATAGTTTTGGATTTATTGTGAACTTATTTAGATCTGATTTACATTCTGATATGATATTATTTTTTTCATATTTTAAAATCCAAGAGCTTTTAGTCATGCATGTAGCTGCTCTCACCAATTCCGGTGTGAAAAATCAAGTACCACAGTTCTTCTTCAATTTTGTTGTTGGGGATTTGGTGTTAGTTTCCTCTTATGAGGTTGCTGATATTTTATTTTGTGAAACATTAGATATTTATGAAGCTATATCAGATTATGGAGCTCAAGCATTCACTCTCCAGAGTCCCAGGGATTCTCTACCTTTGGTCACATGCTCATCTCCTCACAGAACAAGTAAAGAGGAAGACATTCTGCATCTGCTTGGACACTTGCTCCTAATATTTGGGGCTGATTTTACCACTCATGGTTTTCTATTCAAGGCTGCAACATATCAGTTTCTTGATTTTTCCACACATGCTTCGAATCCTCAAGAACCTTTTCTCCTCTTCAGATGATTTCAGCTACTCTAAATGGGTCCAATTTTCACCGTGCAGCTGTTTATATTTCTGATTCAGTTGAGTGCATTGTTCTTCTTCCAAAGTGGAAGATTCCTCCAGACATATTCATTTAGTTTGGATTCAGAGGTTCACATGCACAGTCTCAGGATGCTGCTGCATAGAAGAACCAATTCTTGATTTACTACTTAGATTGAGGGGGGGTATTTTTCCCATGAGGTTTTCCCCGTTTCCTTGGCTATATTAAGCAGTTACTTTATTGTACAGGGTGACCTATGGCCTTTGTTTCCGGGGCCCTAACATTTTTATGCATCTATGTTTTCTAACTCTTCCTAAGTATAGCTTAAGGGGGGGTGTTGGAGACATTTACCACCATACACACTCCTTTTGGTCAAATTGGCCTAGTTAAACCACTATCCTAAGTATAATTGACATTAATTGACATCAGTGGAGCATTAATTGACATCATCCAGTCACACCCACGCCTACCTACAGTCAAGGAGGCTAACTGGAGAACTTTGGGGGTGATCTGAGTGATATTAATGCACCTAATTGCTAACTGGTGGTTACAATCAGTTCAACTAGTCAGTTAAGGTGCCTCCTCTCATTAAATATATTATTTAATGACTATTTATTATTATTTAATAATCTGGAGTCAACCAGGCGCCTCCACCAACTTCTGATGGTCAGTTCAGCTTCAGTTAACCTCATCGGGGTTCATTGAAGTCATGGAGCACTAGCACTTGATGGTTGGCCTGCTATGACATGTGTTTGATCTCCTTCAATTGAGATTCAGTCATTTATTGCACTCCAACTTCAGTTAGAGTTTGGTGAGTCAATTAGGGTTTTGGTCAAGTGGTTAACTGAGTGTGAACCTATGGTTGAGAGTCAGTTGAGCTAGACTCACTCACTGAATTCGAATTGTCTCCTTAGGTATTCGAATTCTTCATGGAATCAAGCTATTGCTTGACATTGGTATTGTAACCATTCATTGTTTATTGAATATACAGAGAGGAAACCATTCTAGTTCCAATTAACACCATTTCATGAGTATTTGTTGATTATTCTTTCATGAGATTGATTCTTAGTTCCTAGATCATGTGCAAAAATTAATAGCAAGGAAGGGATTGGATATTCTTTCTTACTTTCCTCAATCAAAGAACAACCCCTCTCCAAGACTCATTGTTCCTCAACAGTTGAACAAAAACATCCCTTAGGCTTTTTTTGATGGAGCTTCCCAAAACTTGACATGTGGGGGAGGAGCAATCTTATATCTGAATCCAAACCACTATTTCCAAATCTCCATAGGGCTGGGAGCTGGTACCAACAACTACGCTGAGCTTATGACCTTGAAACTTCTCCTTTGTTTTACAACTGAAAGGAACTGCAAAAAGATTCAAGTTTTTGGTGATTCAATGGTGGTTATAAACTGGATAAATAAGACTCATAAATGCAGAATTTCTACACTAGATACGCTATATGAAGAGATAAACATGACTCTATTTTTTTTTAATCAATCTCGTTCAAAGATGTCTACAGGGAACGAAACACGGATGTAGACAAACTATCAAAGGCGAGACTGAATCTGCATTGGGGACACTGGAAAATTATGGAGATAAAGGGCACAGGGGCTAAGGAGTACCTTCACAGGCCTTTCCTTATTCTGCCTCACTAAACCACTGATATATAACATTTTTGGGATAGTTTACAAGCAACATGCAGTAGAATTCATAAATCATGCTAAACTCATCTTTTTTAACATGTACATAATGAGCTCAGAAGTTGGAAAACTATTCCTTCTTGTATCAGCCTCAAATGGTTGTTTTTATTAACAGTTTTGATAGTCTATTATGACTAGTCATGGCTTCTCTCGGATTGACCTGAAAAGGAGAAGTAATTACATCAGTAGTGATGTGAAAACAAGATGTAAATCTGCATAAAGCAATAACAATTACATACTATTTTGTATGTAGTTTTTTGATTAATACAAATCAACTTTTTTTCTTCAGGGAAAAAAATATATTATATATAGTGTATCATATGTATAGTATGTAAGTTTATATTATATATACATATATATATATATAATATAATATAATATAATAATGTGTATATATATATATATATATATATATATATATATATATCATACTGATACATAATAAAATACTTTATATACATATATTTAGGATTTCTTTCATTTTGTTTTCATTTCCATGTTTTGTGTTTTAGATTTGATTTTTTTTTGTTTTATTATAATTTTACAAATGTTAAAATTCAATTCCAAAATGCATTTTTCAATTTTATATGGTCCAAACTATGATAAATTTAAAATATATATTATTATGATTGAACTATTCTGATTTCTGCAACATTTCTCACCCGCCCCATTATTATGTTAAATTTGATTTAATTCCTAGTCCCTAAAATTAGATGTTAACATTTGCATTTACTCAATCTCTAATCTACTCAATTTTTCAAATTTTCATTTCCGCATTCCGCAACTCGATTTTTCAAACCCTAAGTTTATCTTATGCTATGTTTCGATTTAAATTTTGGTAATTCCATTTTTACTTAGGATTTTAATTTTGGTTTTAATTTTTTAGGATTTTGACCTATTTATATGTATTTTTCAAATCCTAGGTTTCTTTCGGACATTAGATCTCCCGTATTTTGGGAATAAAGATTCTGTATTTTTGTTTTGGTTTTATTATTTTAGAAAATAAATAGTATGGGATAATGGATTTAATAATTATATCAATGGCCACAATTCACCCAAAAATGAAAACAACAGCTGCCGAGTCTTAACTTCCAGGAGCAATATCTTCATATTTATAAGTCCAAATCATGCCCTAGATAGCTAGTTGGAAATATGGAAGGATGGTGATTGGTTTGGAAAGATTTTTTTTTCCAATTGAATGGTTTAACCACCCCTAAAATCTACCTTAACAGCCAATTTCAGATTTGAATCAGATTTATATATTTTCATTATATTTTGATTCACAAATGGATTTTTATTAATTTGGATTTCTTTCATTAGCTTTGGAATGAAGTTTAATTTCTTTTTTGAATTGTACAGGTGTGGATTTGTATTTGGAGGAATCAAATTGAAGGATTTACATCCCAAATTTGGAATGGTCAAATCGTGCCAAGTGGAAAGCACTGATCTTTGGGCGCGATTTATGGAGTGATGAAGATGAATATGGAAAATCCGAGACATGGGTTGTGTGTAGGATGAGACAAATTAGTTTGATTGTAAGCAGAATTCCAAAAAAATATCTTATTTGAGATATCTGACTAATTTAAAAAAATGAAAAATTTCTCAGATTTCTCTCATGGACGGATTTGCTAAATGGAACAACTCAGCTAGTTAGCTTAGCAATTGGGGAAACTGACTTTATCTTCTCAGGTCATTTATTTTGTATAAATATCTACCTTCTATGCTCTGATGAGGAGGGGAATCTCAGGAGAGACAAATTTATTTCTTTCTCTGTAATATAGAATTGTTATGAATTTTTATGCATACAATTTCTTATTTGGATTAGTGGATGGTACTCTGATTTTTTAGCAAGATAGTTCATTGGATCTGGAGATCTTCTGTAAGGTTTTCATCAATTCATTTAATAAATTAAATTTGGTTTGTATTCTGCAATTTATTTTTAGAATATATTGATTTTCATCTTATATTCACATTATGTTGCCTATGTTTAGACCTCCGAAGTTACTTTCAATTGGAGCATGAATCATTTTCAATCTATGGTGAGAAAAATTATTTATTTGTCATGTTTTTTTATCATTGCATAACCTCTAATGTTTTATGACACGCCAATTGATATTAATCTTATTTTCAGCGTGATAATCAATTAAATACTAATTAAACTTAGTATTTCTCATTTTTCAATAATCAGTTCATGAGGAAAACATTTTTGTTTTTCATTCTGTTAGTTCAATTAGATGATTATTTTTATCATTTATCCTAGATTGACAGATTAATATGAAACAGTTATCACAATCACATTCAATAAATTACACATTAAGTTAGGTTTGCATTTAGGATTAAGCTTCAATGATGATTCAAAGTCTTATCTTTGAGGAGAAACCAATTCTTAACAGCTAATGGATTCATAGAACCTGTTGGTGTTAGCTATACCAAACAACTTGAGGATAGGTTAATCCTTGCGTAGAATTATTCAAATCCTTTGGTTGGGCTATCTCCCTTACATTGTTTCAAAGGGTACTTCCAGCGCATCCAAGGATTCAACAAATGACGCTAGAAGAAGGGAATGAACCGACACATTTCCCATAATAAGAGATGGATTTTATTTATTATGCTTTCATGGCTCTTTCTCAAATCCTTGCATGGGAGTCTAACAATGTGCTGAGCCTATAAGGGCCTTTACATGAGCTCCCTAAAAATGCAGTTGATATCTTGCCAAAGTTTTATGGTGAAGGTAATGTTTCTGTTACTGAGCATATTAGAAGGCATGAATCTATTTTCCGTTTATTTAATGTCATACATGAACATTTTTCTTGTAGTTTATTCCCATTTACCTTCAAAGGTAAGGATTCTCTTTGCTTTTTTTTTATACCTTTGAATTCAATTTCTAACTAGTTAGAATTTAAGAATGTTTTTAGAGATTCTTTTGAATATTATGATATAATTGAAATTCATCAAAATCTGAGCCAAATGAAGGCACATGATGGAGAATCAATTCAGGACTTTAACACACGATTTCAACAAGTGTATTGTAGATTACACGAAGAAGATAGGCCTTCAACACAACTCACTTTCCGTTGGTATGTTATATCTCTTCCTAAGACTATGGTTATGTTCATCTTACGTAAAGGAGTAACATATTTCAATAAAGCATTTAAAGAGGCTCAAGATCTTGAGAAATATTTGAAGAGGTATCCTTTCAATTTCTTTTCTCCTTCTATTTTGTATGATGTAGAATATGTTGAGGATGAACTAATTTTTTCACAAATTATTCAATCAGATAGACAAATTAAGGATTTATACGATGAAGTCATGTCCATTAAAAAGGAAATAAATATTCAAAATTCTCTACATGATTTGAAACAAATAGTTTTTGCATCTAAAATTCAATATTCCTTATATACAAAAAGAAAATTAGTTGCAAAATCCAATCCTCAATTTTCTCTTTTAAATGAATGTAGGTACGATGAGTGTTTCACATCTTCCCTTCATTGTTTGGAATCTCAATTTGAAACTGTTGTATAAAATATTAATCCCAATACTTCCAATCTATGTAGTGAAAAATTTGTTCAAATGAATTTTGAACATTTGTCTTTTTCTCAATTTGATTATAATGATACAACTAACAATAAATATGAAGAGTTCAAGAATTATGAAGGAGATTTCCAATTTATTCATAATGATTTAAAAGGTTATCAAATGATGGATCTTAGAATATAATTTTTTGAATATGCTAATGATACTTCAAATTATGAAGAACATATTGATTCTACTCATTTTGCAAAATCTGAAAATCCATTTTCTTCGTCGTTCAATTCTGATTGTTATAAACAAAATAAGAACCATAAGTTTTTAGAGGATGAGTTGGGTGAAATTGAGATTGAATTTCAAAATATTTGTTCCATATTTATTTTTTCTATAAATCAAATTTTAAATGAAAAGTTATTTCGATCAAATAATTTGAAATCAAATAAATCTGATGCACATGACAAATCTGATGCACATGACAGGAATGAATATCTAAATAAAAATTGAGAGGATGAAGTTGATCATTCACAAGATTCAAATTCCGATATTTTATTTCAATACAATAACAATGATATATTTCTAAAGAAAACATTCTCCACTTTCCATTTTGATGATATTCTTTTGAATCACGATCTTAATAATTTCCAACCCACTTTTTATGATCCAATTTATTTATGGTTTGAACAATCATTTTTGAACCGTTTTCCATGTCATTTTCATTTATTTGTAAATAAGGATATTATTTTAGTTTTTCCAATTTTTGGATCCTCATATTTAATATTTTATTGCTGATGCATCATTTCTTTTTTTCTTACAGGTTTAAAGTTACATGATTGGCTCCATTGGAAATTCGATTATACCTAGTTTTGGTTTACGTTTATAGTAGTGTAGGAGTAGGTGTAAAATATGTTAGTTTTGATAATTTGTTTAATAATCAGATTACTCTTTTGGTTTTATTCAATAAAATATTTGCGACGACAAGCCAAGCCTAAGTTGGAAACAATGCTTCTTCAAATGCATTCAGGGAAGTATTTTCATCATTTTTCACTTTATGTTATTCATGATCTCGCTTATTATTTTATTGGTTCAAGGAATTCATGTTTGAATTATGTATTTAGTTTTAAATTATAATGATCTTGTTATGAAATGTTTTGAATTAATTATTTTCCAAGTTTTAAGAGCAAGGATATTTTGACATGATACAAAGTAATTAAAATTAGAACATCTTAATTACACACGAATTTTGATCTTTCATGGATATGCAAAAAGAGGTATTTTCATATTTTGTTGTCACAAATTGCACACAATTTAGTTTAGTATACATAATATTTAGTAAAGAAATGACTTATTGTCCTAAACAAATTTATGTGACAAATAACAATGTTGATCGTAATCCTTCAACCAAAGGAGAATAAGTTTATTTTAAGAGTTTTATTATAATCAATTCAATACATTTTCATTTTATAAATTGATATAATTACTCTCTTTACAATAACAAATTCCTTCGATTCTACAAACACGACGACAAATCCCACTTTTGTTCGCATAAGACAATCTGTTAAGTCCTATTTTTAGTATTAGTTTACATTTATTTTAATTTAGGTTTCTAAATAAAAGGGCTTCAATTGGCTTAGTATCTCATGTGGTGAATAACAATTTCAAACAAATCTTTAAGAATCTGTAATTACATGCAAGGGGTTCTTTTACAAATAAAACTGTAATCAATTCAAATAATTATGCATGATTTAAGAATTGATTCGATCCACTATTTATCACCCCTATTACAATAAAAAATTCTTCTCTACAACAAAATTTTAAACATATATTCTTCCACATGAGATGTTAGTCATAATTGTAAATCCTAGTTTTTTTAATTATTTAGATTATATTTGTTATCTGGAAATACGCACCTCCTGCATCCAAGAGTTGTTTCCCTAGTCTGAATGGTTCAGATCTAAAACAAAACAAAAACACCAAATGTTAAACTTCCCCTAGATCTTGTTAATCACTCGAATAAAATTCCATGATACTTTTTCAAAGGTTGTATTTGCTATCCTTGAAGCTTTCTCCTCTGATACTATAGAAGAACCTGTAAAAGATTAAAGACAACAAGGAAATAATTATAGCATACAAGATAATCAACTAGATCTATGCTCCTGACCAAGGAATCAAGCAATACATACAAATGAAACAGTAAATATGGGGAAGAAAAGACATTTTTATTAGAAATGATTGGAGAGGCTAAAAAATTTATGCCTTAGTGTTGAGAGTTCCTTCCAATGGCTCCTTGCCTCTAACTTCACCTTTCCTCCAACAGTTAAAGAATTATTTTGGCAGAGTGCAGGTATGCAACACAATTCTTCCTCCTTTCACCCATGGGGGATGAGCCAGTATTTAAAGGAATGGGAGGATAGGTATTGTTGAGAATATCATAGGTGAGGTGTAGATAAGATCCAAAAAAGGAGGATCTCAAGCTCCAAGTGGTTCCTAAACCATAGGGATGAGTCTCGAAACTTCTCTTTTTGCCTTGAAAACTCGAGCACCGCTCCTTTAATGATGCAGAAAGGCGGTGTTAAAGGGGTAAAGCCTCTTGCAGTAAGGATAGAGGTGGTGGCACCACTATTGCTCATGTATCAAGAGAGTTTCTGACTTGGGTAATTCTTTTTGTCAATGGAAGAAGAGTGTTACAAGCTCAAAACAAGGAAAAACTGCAAGGGGATCATTTCTTCCTTATTTTCTCTAGGGGAAACTTTGAGGGATTAGGGAAGACAAGGGAATACTCATCTCATAAAATGATGGTGGCAGGATTTAGGTGTAACAGAATTCCCCCCAAAGTATGATGTCTATATAGAAACGATAGGCATAATACTTTGATAGAAGAAGGTGTAGTCCCGAGGCAAAGGTCCAATGGTCGGAACTTCTAAAACATCACAAACTTTCTGCAACCTTTTACATTTTGATACATGTCCCAAATGACTCACAACATGGCTACTGACCAATACAACGCAGATCCATGTGAGATACAAAAAATTCATGGCTACTAAATACAGCGTAGATCCATGTGAAGAAGACTCAAATTTGGACATAGCTACCAGACATACAATGTAGATCTATGTCATACAAATGCAAATTTGAGCACATCCACGTGCATACAAATGTGGATCCATGATAAGACTCATACAAAATACTCCATCACAACCTAGGGAAAGCAATGAGTGCTTAACAGATACCCAGGTTCCTCATCTCGTCTTCCACAAAGTAGGATTCTATCCATGTGATTACAATGTTTTGATGTTGAACATGGTAGAAACCACTTGATTACCGGTCAATGATGAGAACCATTAACAAGTCTGAGGGAAATCACCATTAATGTTAATGATTCCCAAGGTACCCTAATACAATATCCTAAGTGTGAATAGATGATTTGATGTCAAACACTCAGTTTAATCTTTCGATCAAAGGTCAATGATGGGAACCCATGTTGAGAGAGAGAGAATCTATCATTAAGGCATATAGATATCAAGGTACTATTTTTTTTCTAAGACTAATTCTTGGATAGTGATCTAATGTCGATAGGAAAGGCTCATCAAAGGAGGGCCATGATGAATCCCACATCGACGACACAAAACTAGGAACAAAGTTCTGGAATTTTGAGTATGATGTAACCATAGGACTGACTCAAAAGTAACTAACACACAAAAAAAAATTGACTACAGGTGTAAACTCTCAAGAGAATTTCCATTTTGAACATAAGGTGGCACAACCGAAGACTTGGCAGCATTGACTTGACAAGGTGAAACATGATGAGAAAATGGACAATGCATTCTTTGAAAGACTCAAAGGAGTGGCATGGCTCATGAAAGTGGATTGAATCAGGGACAAGATGAAAACCCAATCAACCGAATGAAATGCAGACAAGTTCCATGCTCAAAGGTGACTAACAACTATCATTATTGCAAAAGGTTTTCCCTTTCCCTTAATTTCCCCACCATGATTAATGAGTGCCTCTTTGCTTTTTAATGAGCTGGAAGAGGGTAACAAACGCTCGATATAGCTCATCCTTTGGACAAGTCCAAAAGAATATGTTTTATGAACCTGTTGAGGCCCGAAAATTCGCAGGAAACAACAGTAAGGGATTCTCCCCAGTCAACGTTCCCAACTATCCCATGACTGTTTGGTGTGGGGAATCCGTCCGGTTTGCGGTCCGGCTACCGTAGGTCAAGTACAAAACAAAGGGCTTTACCGGTTACATCCCGGTCCACCGAGTTTTTGTATTCCGGCTACCGTAGGTCAAGTACAAAACAAAGGGCTTTACCGGTTACGTCCCGGTCCACCGAGTTTTTGTATTTTGACTTAAGCTATGAAATGCAAGTGCCTAATTAACAATGCAGGGTGATAAAGATGCAAGGAGTAGTCACAATGTGATACGCAGGTTCTCACCTCTTGTCTTAAGGCTCACGAGCATCCGAATCGCATACAACAAGAAATTAAACTAACTACCTAAACTATCTCTAGAGAGCTGGATTAATTCATGAGTAATGCAATACTGTTCAAGTGTTATGGAAAATCACAGATAGCTGTTCTTATAACCAAACATATAAACAGAAGTAAAAGTTTACATGGAAAGATAGCTCATCAACAATTAAAACATCCCATTACTCATAGTGGAAGAACGCCATAAAAATACTAAAGAGTCTTCAGAAAAGAACATAGGTTCAAGAAATTAGAACACTCTTATAGCTAATGAGACACAGCTGAAAATGAAATAGTTCACATTCAACATTTCTCATTTAAATGCATTGATCCATTCCACATAGCACTTTCTCCAACAGGTAAAATTTTCACTTTCTGGTTTGCAAAATGAAATAGGTTCTCTTACAAGTAAAAGGTTTACAAGTTTGCCAGGGAAAAAGCCCCTGTCTAAGTTCTACTTTCAAATATTTAAACTACAACTGCAGAATGCTTCAGTTTCCCCCCAAACGCACGACATTTCAGTTTCTCAAACGCTTCATATTCCTCTATCTTGTCTGTATGCAATCATGAACCATTTGGTAACTGATCAGTTTTTGGTCTGCGCCTTTATAGCTCCTAATTTTGTCTTTTACTCCCTTGGTCCTCCTGGCGATCCCACTGGTTTAAGTTATACCTCTGCCGAACGATCTATCTCCTTTAGCGCCGCAGTGGTTTGACCAACCTACGGAAACCACCTACAATAAAAACATGTGCATCATTCATTGGAATCATGTTCAAACCATATCAACTAAAATGGCTAAGCATTAAGAAAACCATGTACTGCGTTACTACCACAAGTCTTAACAGACGCTGGCACCACTACTTCGTCTAACTATGGGTTCAAGGGAAACCCCCATGACAGGGAATATATGACCTGGGACGCGGGCGGGGGAAACTCCAATCGGAAGTCGAAAGACATTCACATCGGAAGCTGAATGGCTTTCCCAGCTGCGGGCAGGGGAAACTCCAATCAGAAGTCGGAAGACATTCACATCGGAAGCTGAATGGCTTTCCCAGCCGCAACGGCGGAGGAGACAAGGGCTAAAGACACTTGAAACGCGGGTGGGAAAAGCTTTAATAGGAATTTGGAAGACATTTACATCGGAATATGAATGACTTTCCCAGCCGCAACGGTGGAAAAAAAAGGTTAAAGATACGCGCTGCTTAACAAACTGATAAGCATCGGCAGTTGGAGTTCTTTACATTTCGGGGGTTTAGTCGATTTGGGAGCCGCAACGGCGGAGGGGGGAAATGGATAAGGCTTCCGATTAAACAAAGTTTGACACTCGATAAATAGAAAAAGGTAAGTGTTCGGACAGCCTAAAAATTCAACATCAATCGAAACCCACTTCATACTCAAAATAGCGACCAATCGAAGAACACTTAGCAATACTAAACTCAACTCTGCGACCCACTACAAAATTAAAAAAAACAAATCCCGGAGATAGGCTGCATGTAAATTGTTAAACTCATCCAAAATTGAAACATGACCAAAATTTCACGGATAAAACGACTTGAAGCAACATTCAATCATGAGGAGCTGTCCAAAATTTAAGAAATTTGGGGAGAACAGTTGCAGCTGCAACAACTGGCGATTACCTGGTGAACCTAGATCTCTGGGCGATTGTTCTTTGAGTGACATACTGTTTAACAATAATGCATCTATTGAATTCTTCTAGCTATCCGGATTTCTCAAATGACAGAAGTGTGTACCTTTAATCATTGATGATAGTCCAATTTGGAAGAGTGGAAACCAAGATTTTCAAGTCCAGATAACTCTGTTGAGGCCAGAGGATGAGTTTCATTATTAATTTTGTCTTCAGGTAGCAGATAGCTTGGACACCACAGATTTGTAGCATATGGTAAATAGAAATATTCGTTTGTTCCTCATTCCCATGCTACTTTAGCACTTTCTGTGCTTTTGGACTTTTGTCCATTTTCATATGAGTCCTCCTACATGCCTTTCTTACTTAATTTTAACTCAGGATCCTCTATCCCATAGTGTCCTTTTGTGTGAGCGGTGTACTTCATGTTTCAGCTCACGGACGGAGAGGATCTTTCAGCAATTTAGTACTTATGATTCAGCATTTTCTTTGATGTATGATGCTTTCATAGGAGTTTTTTTACTCTTATTTGCATTTTGGCATTCGTTTCTTGGCATGGGATCATTTATATTTAATATATTGTCCACCTTGATCCTTTCCATGGGTCTTCTGCTGTTGCTCCTTAGAACATGTTAAGTGTGACGTGGATGGAGCCTCAACATAGTATTCCAGACTCTCCAAATCCGGTTTATTTCACAGGGGTTAAGTAGGACTTCAATGCACACAGAGCTTATTAGAGAAAACTGCTAAACTGGAAGAAGTTAATTTAGCAACACACAATCTGAGACCCAAAAATGTTTATCATTCCCAAACATTTTGATGTTCTCCATGCAACCACTGGTTCGTTCCCTCTATTGGAATCAAGAAAAATCAAACTAACACAAATTGAAAAACATGACTCAAAAGACAGCCAAACAGATTATTTATATACAAGATAGAAGAACCCAAAGAAACTTAGGAAAAATAAGGCTTGAGAACCAAACCATTCATTGGTAATTTATCTTCCCACCCCTGTAGATCTTACAACTTATAAGTAGAAGGGCCAAGCTTTGCTGCAATCTAAAAAGGGCCTACCCATAACTGCTGGAATTTAGTGTGTTTTCCTTTCTCATCATGGGGGTGATCCCATTTGAGGACTAAGTCTCCTACTTCAAAGTCTTTTGTTCCAGTTTTATGTTTGTCGAACCACCTCTTTACTAACTCTTGTTGTTGCTTAAAGCGTTCCCTGGCCTTAGATCTAGCCTCTTCTGCTTTCAGAAGATTGCATATCCTCATCTGCAAAACTTCATTCTCCAATCCTATGGACTCTTGAGCTATTATGGAAGAGGGTAGCATGATGTTGGGGGGAAGAATAGCTTCTTTACCATACACAAGGGTATATAGTGACACTCCTATCACAGAATTGGGGGTGACTCTATCATCCCACAGGGCATTTGGTAGTGTTGAGTGCCAACTCCTCTGGTTTTCTATTACAATCTTTTTAAAAATTCTAATCAGATTTTTGTTAGAGGATTCAGCCAGGCCATTTCCTTGTGGATAGTAATTAGCAGAATAATGCAATTTTATCCCTTTATCATGAGCAAAAGCAATTATTTTAATTGATGAAAAGTACTTAGCATTATCAAAAACTAACGAAATTGGAACTCCAAACCTGGTCATGATATGATCTTGTAGGAAGCTAATGACCTCGTCTTCATTTATCTTGCACAGTGGGATAGCTTCGACCCAGCGAGTGAAATAATTGGTCGCGGTCAGTATGTACTTGTGTTGCAAAGAGAAATTTGGTTTTATTTCTCCAATAATATCCAACCCCCATTGCTCAAATGGCTCTGTGATCATCACAGGCTTTAGGGGTGCTGCTGCTTTAGGTTGTCTCCCACTACACCTTTGGCAAATATCACACTTCCTGACATGTGCATGTGCATCTTTAAAGAGTGTAGGCCAATAGTAACCAGCTCTGAGGATTTTGTGTGCTGTAGTATCCCCTGAATAATGTCCCCCAGCAGGACCATCATGCAATTCTGACATTACTTTCTTTGCATCTTCCTTTTCTAAGCATCTGAGAAGAACTCCGTCATAATTTTTTCTGAATAATACTCCTTCAACAATTTGATAGGAAGCTGATTTCAGATGCAGCGCTCTTCTTTGCTTAGAATTCCAATGTTCTGGCAGCAGCCCTACCTACAGGTAATGCATGAGGTCTCTATACCAAGACTCAGGAGCTGTAAACAAAGGACATACATCCATTAAATGTAAATCGGCTTCATCCTCCCAGGCGTGCTCTTCATTGTTCCCATTTTTAGTCATCAGTTTGCACAACCCTTGTCCTTTAACTATAGAGGTTGGTTTGAATTCAAGGTCATACTCTTCAAGAGCTGTAACCCAGTTGCCCCTTCTTTCTCCTAAATCCTTCTGTATAAGAAGGGACCTTACAGCTGGATAGGGGACTATTACCTTGGTCCGATTTTTTAAAATATAAGGCCGAAATTGCTTCACTGCTTTGAATACTGCATAATCTTGCTTATTAATGGCTGGGTAATTCAATTCGTCCCCCTGTAGACTAGTACTCATAAAGGATATTGGGAATTCATCTCCCCCATCTTCTATTTGTGTGAGCACAACTGCTAGTGAATCATCGGATGCAAACGTATACAAGATAAAATCTTTGTCAAAATTTGGGCTTTTCAGAGAGGCTGCGTGTGCAAAAGCAGTTTTGATTTTGCTGAATGTGCTCTTCTCAATTTCAGTCCACTTGAATAGTGCATTTTGCTTTACCATCTGCTGCAACGACTTGACAATCTGAGCAAAATCAGGCACAAATCTTCACACGAAGTTTATCGTTCCCATAAATGATTGCATCCCCTTTTTATTATGGGGCAAGGGGATTTGTTCAATAGCCTTAATTCTTTCTGGATCTATAGAGATTCCTTTCTTCGAAACTATGTGACCCAGTAACTTTCCCTCCGTGACAGTGAACACACATTTCTTGGGATTGAGTGAGATGCCATATTTTCGACAGCGTTCAAAAATCTGCCTTAAGTGAAATGCGTGCTCTTCTCTTTTCTTTGAGAATATTGTAATGTCGTCAAGGTACACTACAGCACTTCGGCCAATCAATCCATGGAAAGCTATGTCCATAGCCCTCTGAAACATCGCTCTAGCATTTATAATCCCAAAGGGCATCCTTCTGTAGGCAAAGGTTCCCCATTTGGTCTTGAAAGTTGTCCTCAAACTGTCTTCCTCGGCTACTAGTACTTGATTGTAGCCAGAGAAACCGTTTAATAACGAAAACAGTTCAGAACTAGAGACCATTTGCAGCAATTGCTCCATGGGTGGCACAGGGTAGTTATCTTTATCGGAGGCGCGGTTTAGATTTCTGAAATCTACGCATAATCTGATTTCTCCCAATTTTTTTCTCACTGGTACCAGATTTGACACCCACTCAGAGTGTTTGACCTTAAAAATTATTCTAGCATCCAATAATTTCTTCACTTCATTCTGAATCAGCGGTTCCAATTTTGGATGCATTTTCCTTAGAGGTTGCGGATAAGGCTTGATGCCAGCTTTGATGGGGACAACATGTTTGATGATGCTAGTGTCATATGTTTTCAAATCTTTGTAAGTCCAGGTGAAAACATCTTTATATTGTTTAAACAGACTGACAAAATTATATCTTTCTGCTGGAGAACAACATTTGCCAAGATTCACAAATTTAGGATTCGTCTCAGTCCCTAAATTTATCAGCTCAAACCGTAGAGATGAGCTGTGAGTCTTTACATTGGCTGGTCTTCTGAACTTTTCATTTAAATTGAACATTTTCTCTAACATTCTGACACCTTTAGGAATGAAATTGTCATATTTCATCTCGGCCTGATGTTCCTCATCATCTATAATGGCTCCTTTAAAGACCTCGTCATTTGTCAAGCATTCTATTATTTGCTGATCATCGTCGAACACTCGCAAGTTGGTGATCATATCCGGTACTGAGGGCCTGAAAAGTAGTTCAATAGAACATCGATTATTAGTGGGTATGAGCCTAGCGGCTGATGTGGCCAACAAGTCAGCTGCTGCGTTTTTAATTCTTGGAATTGAAATAATGTTGAATGCATTAAAACATTTAAGTAGGTCCCATACCTCATTTTGGTAAGCCTTTAAGTGAGGGGAACCACAATGTATTTGATTCCAGATTTGCTTCACAATAATTTCAGAATCTCCAAAAACTTTTAAATTACTTACCTTTAATTCAATCGCTTTCCTCAAGCCTTACACTAGCTCTTCGTACTCAGCTGTATTATTAGTACAATCAAACTCTAATCTACATGAGAGAAAATGCTTATTCTTCTGGGGGTCGATGAGGACACAACTAGCCCCTGACCCTTCTAATGTCTTAGAGCCATCAAAAAATAAAGTCCAAAAATTACTAACTACTGAATGTGAATCTATTCCTACTGCTAAGTCTACTATTTTACAGTCAATCTCATTAGCCTGTGAAAATCGAAGGAGATTAGGCTGAGTGTCTGATGTGTTGCTGGCTTCTTCTGCCTGGTAATTTCTTGGTTCCAACTCAATAAAATATTTTGCCAATACAGAATCCACTAGTTCATTCTTCTCCTCCAGTTGAGTAACATTGTATTTCATGTGAGGCTCTCTTAAGATATTGATTTGGTTTGGACTTCCTTTGTATGGCAGCCACAGATGCGACCAATCTGAGGCAAAGTAGCCATTCAATTTGGCTGACCAATCTCTGCTTAGGACAAGACCGTACGCGTCTGGTATATCAGCCACCACGATATTAATGACCTGGCATACTTTATCATTTGATTCCAGACGGACTAGGACATCTTCCATCTCGCCCATTACCTTTACATCTGTCCTGTCCAACTGAACAACTCTCCAAGTAGATGGCTTGGGCTGCCCATTTATCCTTTTACAGACTAATATTGGCATGACAATAACCGACGCCCCTGAGTCTACCAAGCAATTATGCACATTATGATTGAAAATTTCAAACGTGAGGAGGAAAGGTGGATGTTTGCTTTTAGACTTACCTCCAACACTAGTTTCACCGAATTCTTCTTCTTCTTGAGGCTGATTGTCAGTGGGAAGCCCCTCATCCGAAGCTTCAAGTGCTTTCAATAATATTTCCTTTTGCTGTGGCACTTTACACATTTCAAACAGTGAAATGTTTGCCTTTATTTTCTTTATGTCCTCCATGATATCATAATCCATCTATGGCTCAATGAGGTGTGGTTTATCAGTAGTCACCTTTTCTTCATTTGGATTGGCCAACGTATCCTTTTGCCTAGGATCTTGGCTGGTAATAGTGAATTCTAGAATCTTATCGGCCAAGGATTTGTTTTGAAATTTATTTAAATTTCTTTGTAGCCTTTTGATCTTTGGTAGAATGAGACTGTTTTCTTTAATTGGCCCTTGGCTCCTTGTTGCCACGTTGGTTTCCATGACATCCTTGTAGCCCTGATTCTTTTCCTCTTCAGCATCAAATAACGAAACAGAATCCCACAAAACCATGGTTTCCTCTTCTTGTTCCTTTGTCGACGTAGTATTCTCTTTTCTCTCTTCATTCCCATCTTCTGTTAATCTAGAATCCAACAGCTGATTCATGACCAACGTCATCGAATTTATCCATTGAGGACAATTCTTTTCTGAGTGTGGCTGTTGGTGGAAAGTGAAAAAATTGTCCATGCCTACCTCTGTTAAATTCATAGATGCAGTATTGTGAGGAGGAGGTTGAGACTGATTGTTATCCTCTCTTTTCTTATAATATGGTTTATTAAACTTTTGTGCTTCCTTCTCTTTCTCCAAATCTATGATTTTGTTGGAAATCTTCTGCATCATTTTTGCCATATTTTTATAATATGGCGATTTCTCTTCCTTAGGCTTAGTAAAAAATAAGGCTTTCCTTCCTACACCTTTCTCTCCTCACTGTTCTGGAAAATATTCAATACTTTCTCTTTCAGCTTCCACTACTTTTGCCTCTTCATAGGTTTCCGTCAAAGTAGGCTTGGCCCTACCTTTGGCAAACATGGCCAAATCAGGGCCTAAAGCTGAAGTGTAATATTCAATCAGAACTTTGTCTGACGGTTTATCCGTTTCGAAAAAAATCTTGAGATAGGATGCAAAACTTTGTGTGAAACTGTGCACCTTTTCCTTTCTTTCTTTCTTCAAGGCGCATAGCCCTTTCATGAGGGCTGCATGAGTTTTCTGAGTTGCATATTTACTTCTGAAAATTCTTTCGAAGGTATCTTGATCAGGGATAGAATTAGCAAGAAACCCAAAGTACCATGATGCTGTAGCTTATTTAAGGGTATGCGGGAACAATATGCAGACCACATCTTCATATTCCTTGGCCCTTAATCCTTCAATTGCCAAGTAAAAACTTTGTAGGTGATCATCTACTAGTATTTTCTCATTTGGGTCGAACTTGGGCAACATCTTGTCAAAGGCTTGAGGTAGGTCGTGTAATGGAGGTGTCAGGTTTAACAGTGATCTAGCTCTCCAAGCAGGTGGTGGATTTGGTGGGTTAGGTTGTGGATTAGCATTTAATCCTGCCATGAGTCTAGGTGGAGAGTGAGGAGGTGAGCCAACTGGAGTATGAGCAGGAGAACTGTGAGGGGTATCTAGGCCTTCTTGATTCAAAGGTAGCACAACTTCCTATAAGGCTGTTTCTACAAGTTCTTCCCAGTCTCCAACCAGCACTGAGTATTCTACTACAGGACGATCTTTCTTTTTGTATTCTCTTCTGGGCAATTCAGGGATGATTGGCAATCCTCCAATCTTCTTTACATATGTCCTGGTGTGTCTTCTCAGATTATTAACAACTTCGTTTCCAATAGAATATATATGTTCTCTTTCTTCCGGAATTGGATTATGAATCCCACTGCTTTCAGAACTGTTACCAGTGGAATAATCTCAGGAAAATGGGTTTCCTCGGCCAACCATGCACTGGAGGCCCTCCTTCTAGTGCCAAAACTGTTGAGGCCCAAAAATTCACAGGCAACAAAAGTAAGGGATTCTCCCCAGTCAACGTTCCCAACTAGCCCGTGACTGTTTGGTGTGGGGAATCCATCCGGTTTGTGGTTCGGCTACCATAGGTCAAGTACAAAACAAAGGGATTTACCGTTTATGGCCCGGTCCACCGAGTTTTTGTATTTTGACTTAAGCTATGAAATGCAAGTGCCTAATTGACAATGCAAGGTGATAAAGATGCAAGGAGCAGTCACAATGTGATGCGCAGGTTCTTACCTCTCGTCTTAAGGCGCACGAGCATCCAAATCGCATAAAACAAGAAATTAAACTAACTACCTAAACTATCTCTAGAGAGATGGATTAATTCATGAGTAATGCAATACTGTTTAGGTGTTATGGCAAATCATAGATAGCTGTTCTTATAACCAAACATATAAACAGAAGTAAAAGTTTACATGACAAGATAGCTCATCAACAATTAAAACATCCCATTACTCATAGTGGAAGAACGCCATAAAAATACTGAAGAATCTTCAGACAAGAACATAGGTTCAAGAAATTAGAACACTCTTACAGCTAATGAGACACAGCTGAAAACGAAATAGTTCACATTCAACATTTCTCATTTAAATGCATTGATCCATTCCACATAGCACTTTCTCCAACAGGTAAAATTTTCACTTTCTGGTTTGCAAAACGAAATAGTTCCTCTTACAAGCAAAAGGTTTACAAGTTTTCCAACGAAAATCCCCTGTCTAAGTTCTACTTTCAAATATTTAAACTACAACTGCAGAATGCTTCAGTTTCCCCCCAAACGCATGACCTTTCAGTTTCTCAAACGCTTCATATTCCTCTATCTTGTCTGTATGCAATCATGAACCATTTGGTAACTGATCAGTTTTTGGTCCGCGCCTTTATAGCTCCTGATTTTGTCTTTTACTCCCCTGGTCCTCCTGGCGATCCCGCTGGTTTCAGTTATACCTCTGCCGAACGATCTGTCTCCTTTAGCGCCACAGTGGTTTGACCAACCTACGGAAACCACCTACAATCAAAAGACGTGCATCATTCATTGGAATCATGTTCAACCCATATCAACTAAAATGGCTAATCATTAAGAAAACCATGTACTATGTTACTACCACAAGGCTTAACAGACGCCGACACCACTACTTCATCTAACTATGGGTTCGAGGGAAACCCCCATGACAGGGAAGATATGAACTAAGACGCGGGTGGGGGAAACTCCAATCGGAAGTCGAAAGACATTCACATCGGAAGCTGAATGGCTTTCCCAGCCGCGGGCAGGGGAAATTCCAATCGAAAGTCAGAAGACATTCACATTGGAAGCTGAATGGCTTTCCCAGCCGCAACGACGGAGGAGACAAGGGCTAAAGACACTTGAAACGTGGGTAGGAAAATATTTAATCGGAAGTTGAAAGACATTTACATCGGAATATGAATGACTTTCCCAGCCACAATGGTGGAAAAGGGAAGGTTAAAGATACGTGCTGCTTAACAAACTGATAAGCATCGACAGTCGGATTTCTTTACATTTCAGGGGTTTAGTCAATTTGGGAGCCGCAACGGCGAAGGGGGAAATGGCTAAGGCTTCCGATTAAACAAAATTTGACACTCGATAAATAGAAAAAGGTAAGTGTTTTGACAGCCTAAAAATTCAACAGCAATCGAAACCCACTTCATCTTCAAAACAACGACCAATCGAATAACACTTAGCAATACTAAACTCAACTCTGCGACCCGCTTCAAAATTAAAAAAAAAAACAAATCCTGGAGACAGGCTGCATGTAAATCGTTAAACTCATCCAAAATTGAAACATGACCAAAATTTCATGGATAAAACGACTTGAAGCAACATTCAATCATGAGGAGGGGTCCAAAATTTAAGAAATTTGGGGAGAACAGTTGCAGTTGCAACAGAACCTAAGAAAGGATGGGTTTGTTCCCGAAAAGGGGGTCTTTCAATGTTTAATTTAACGAGTCCAATGAAAGAAAACTCGGTGTAGTTCATGTTTAGAGAGTCTGAACAAACTAAAGAAGACTCCGAAGGGTCCTTTTTTGTACAATTTAGTCTCTAGAGCCCAAAAAAGTATAAAATAATACCCAAGAGAAATATTCCTGTCATGATTGGATGGAGTGTACCTTTTCATAAGTAGTGCCCCTTGGTCCGAAAAAGGGGTAAACTATCACCAGAAAGGCAAATCTTCAGGTCCTTTTACGAGCATGAAGAATACAAGTTCACTCGAAAATCTTTTCACATTTTAAGAGTCTAAAAAGAGCTTAAAGGAGACTCCATTAAGGGGTTATTTTTTCATAACCAAATATTAACGAGTCTGAAAAAAAGTAAAAGTACACTCGATACCTCTTCACCAAGTTTTTAACGAGCACGTCAAAGGTAGAAAAGGCGCTTGGAACCTTTTTCATGTTTGAATCCAGAGCACGAAAAAGCAATAAAGTAAGCTCAAACCACTTTTCATGTTTTAGCCAGAGCACAAAAATGAAAAGTAAACTCAAAACCAACTTACAGTTTTTAATGAGCTCGAAGATCAATTGAAAGAATGCTTAGGGTATCTTCTTCATTTTTTAACGAGCTTGTAATAGAGAATGAACTATGCTCAAAACATGGTTTCATTTTTATGCAAGATTGAAACCAAAGGGTAAACTTTGCTTGAGGAGTGGTTTTATTTTTTAATGAGCTTGAAACAAGAAATAAACACTGCTCAAGGTCACCTGTTTCATTTTTACACAATCTCAAAATAGAAAATAACTATGCTTATGGGGACCTGTTTCATTTTTACACAAGCTTGAAACAGAAAACAACTATGCTTGCAAACATCTATTTAATTTTTTAACGATATTGATACATAAAAAGAACTATGCTCAAAGGGTGTTTCATAGTTTAGTGAGCTCAAAACTAAAGGAAAGTATGCTCAAAATAACTCCCATTGACGAGTGATTTCTCAACATGATGTTTAGTGGTTGATACTTTCCCCCAGTATAACTTCCAACTAGAATAACTCCAACATAAAGATATTGGCTTCATTTTGTCTGCCTACTCTATTCGTCATCCAACTAAATTCACCGTTACTACTAGGAAAAGGTTTACCAGAAATAGATGAAGGAAGAGGATCAAGTTATACAAGCAGGTGAAATGAAGGTTCATGACTTGACATAATGGAAGAATTTGTTTCATTTTTTAACGAGCTTGACACAAAAAAAGAACTTTGCTCAAGGCCAGTTTTACTTTTTAACGATCTTGAAACCAAGAATAAACATTGCTCAAAATAACTTGTTTCATTTTTATACAAGCTTGAAACAGAAAATAACTATGCTTTCTATGAACCTATTTCATTTTTACACAAGCTTGAAACATAAAAGGAACTATGGTTGAGACATCCATTTCATTTTTTAACAATCTTGACATAGAAAAAGAACTATGCTCAGGAATGGTTTCATTTTTATGCAATCTTGAAACCAAAAGGTAAACTATGCTTGACAGAATTTCATTTTTTAAAGATATTGACACATAATGGGAACCATGCTCACAGGAATCTATTTCATTTTTTAACGAGCTTGACATAGAGAAAAGTAAGTATTCTCATAGGAATCTGTTTCATTTTTTAATAAGATTGACATAGAAAAAGAACTATGCTCACAAACCTGCTCTTACCCAACATGATATCTAGAGGTTGGTAAGCTACTCCCATTACACAAAAGATAGCAGTTTAACTCCAGTATGATGTCCATAGACTAGAGCCATGCCCCCCATTTTACCTATGATGGGAAGAATCTTGACTAGAAGAAGGGGAAGGAATCACAAGAACATGAGGCACATTCAGGGTAGTCTGATTACTGGGAGTGATGTGATGGTCAAGTGTAACGAAGGAAAGTTGATCAATGGTCACAATATTCCCATCACGGGGAAAATGCATAACTCTAAAGAGTGTGGAAAATATAGCCTTCATGGTGTTACAAAATCACATCCAAGGAGAAGATTGAAATCTAATGGACCTTGGACCACCATAACATCAATACAAATATTTTTCCCTCCTAATGTAATAGGAAAATGAGGAAGGGTCCTGAAAGGTGCAGTAGGTATTCGATTAAAATCCAGTATCTGATCGGTGGCTGGCACAAGCTGAGGAGAAACTAAATCTTTCCAAGTAGTTGAGGATAGAATACTAATAGAATCCCCTTCATCAACAATAGTGTGAAGCATCTTCCTAGCAGCAATGTTCACAAATATCTAGAAAGGAACACTCGAATGAAGATGAGACTCTGTTAGGTTACTCTAGTCAAAGGAAATAACCTCACTACTTAGAGAGGGTTCTATTGAAACTGACAAAATTCCCTCTTGTTGAGAACAATCAGAACAAAGCATGAAAAATTCACCAGGTTTTAGTTCACTCTCTATTGGAAGAGAAGAACAAGACAGAGATTTGGTCAAAGCAAATACTTCAGTCTTAACACTCTCTAATGAAAGAGTGGGATTGGGTGGAGATTGCATCAAATCAACCACTTTAACTTTACTCTTCAAAGGAAGAGTGGGATCAACCACAGATGAATCCATATTGAACACTTGGAATTCACTCTTGGAAGGAAGAGTGGGATCAACCACGGATGAAACTAAATCGACCACTTGGTCAACTAGTGGGGGTTCAAGAGGCAACTTACGACATCCTGTTGAAATCCATTGAAGAGAAATAGTAATATATTCCAACAACTTAGAAGCTTCATCCATGAGAGGACAAAGGTAAGTAAAGTGTATGTCCTTACATAGAAAGCAAGAATTTTTGACTTTACCCTTCCGACTCTTAACCACAAAATCACTGGTTGAGGGGGAATCATCAGTATGATGACTAGAGGCCGATGAAATCGGTTGCAGGGAAGACTTATACCATTATTCTAAAACTAGGGTCAGATTGTGACAATATTTCAGAAGTTTATCACCCTTGCAAATCCTACAAGGGAATTTGGGCTTACGCGGTTTTTGGGTGTGCAGATCAACACTCTCCACACTGGGAGGAGTAATTGGTTGAGACTTGGTTTTCTATTTATTTTTCTTCTTCTTAATATTCCTTTTCTTCTTCTTCTTATCCATGTGACTACTAGTACTACAAATTTCAACAGGAGAAGAGGGAGAAAGGGGAGAAGACACATCAGGTGAAGAAGGAGGGGGATCAACATGAGGTTGATTCTCCCGTGATGAAGGATTAGGATCTGAAGCAGTTGGTGTACATGGGATAACTAGAATAGAGAATAACCAAATAGGTAACCCGATGTTCAATCCAGGAAGGATTAACGTAGCCATGAGAGGAGGACCAACATCCCCATATGGAGGAAAAAAAAGACATGCTTGGTAAAGGGATCTTTTGGTGGGTAGTCCTAGAAGGTGAAGCCATAATTATGTAACAAAAATATCTCTCTCTTCTAAAAAATCCTAATTGTACGGATGAAAAGTGATAATCAAACTAAAGAAATAAGCAAAATACGTGAGAGGAGTGGATTAAAGGCCTAGAACCTCACGGGATTGTCAAATCATCACAAGTCACTGTATACCATAGGGTCCAACAGTAAAGCGTGGCGAGAAGGATCAACGATCCCTCACCTGAATACCCGACGACCAGGATGACACATCCGTAATAATATCCCTAAGTATTGTTCTAAGTGTATTATGATGATAGGACGACCAAAGGGTTGTATTCGGATGGTCACTGGATTCCTAAGAGTGTCTCCCGATATATGCAAGGTATGTGGGAGTTCAAATCCGTAGTAGTGTTGTATAATGCACAACCATTCACAAGGGGCCTTTTGATATACAATCGAGTATGTGAAGTACCTTTCGATATACCTCAAGGGTACATGAAAGGCCATTCTATATACCGACGGTACGTGGAAGAACCGTGCAGGTCCTAGGTTGCAGTATAGGAAAATAAATGATAACTCCTACATTTTACGATGTTGGAACACATATCTAACCTATCACACAAATTGATAAATATTTTAAACCTAAGATGGCACTTAATTTTATCTTGAACAATTAGGTGGATGCATGAGGTGAGGACATAAAAATTAAAACCATGTAGTATGATGTGAACAATTTCACTTTCACTTTCAAGGTATGCCCTTCTTAAGGAAGGGAGAGAGAGGTTCAATTCCTTTGAAACACAAAATAAATCCCATACAAAAATAAAACAAAATTGCTTATATGGTCCGTTCCTAACTAAAACAAATAAAATCTTCTCTTTTGAATGAAAAAAGAAGTGAAATCTCTATTGAAAAGCAAGGAAATATAATTACAACTTTTATACAAAAGTGTTCAGATTTTTCAACTAAAGTGAGAATAAACTAATCGCAAATTCCTACAATAACTTTTGTATGAATTTTCACAAGTTTTTGAAAAAAGGAAAAAACATACAAAAATAATGTATAATAAATGAAGAAAAACTGAAAAAAGGAAAAAACATACAAAAATAATGTATAATACATGAAGAAAAACTGAAATAAATATTTTCTTATTCTATTAAACAAGACAGAAATCATAAATCTAACAAAACCAAGTTCTAGTCAAATCCAACTATGAATATTTAAAGACAAACACCCATCACAATTCTTGAAGAATTCATACAAACTCCTAGGGGGGTTCGAGGAGATTTCTCCCTAGTCCTAGTCAAAGCTTTTTTTTAATTTTTTGATTTTTGATTGAGTTTTCTATTCAAAAATTAATTGCAGAGAGTTCAAAACACAACTATAACAACCCGAAGCATGGATATCAAATACTAAAAGAAGCATTTAAGAATCAAATACCAAACAAGGCTAAATGGAATACCTAGCACCGCTTCTATAGGTGTTGAACAAAGCGTTACCATCTTGAGCACCGTTTCTTGTCCATAGCAAAAGAGCAGTGGCACCGCCTACTGCAGGTTCAAACCAGAGCGGTACTAGTTCTTGCACATAGAGAAAGGGTGGTAGCACCGCTTCTTTCACACAGAAAAAGAGCGGTGGCAGCTCCAGAACCACACTTAATATATAGTCCAGGTGTGGTGGCCGAGATGATGATTTGAAAAATAAAAAATGCGGCAAAAGAGTAAGTTACAGACTGAAAAATGAACCCAAAAAATAACCAGAAAACCCAATGAACCAAAAATATGAAGATCCAAAGGTAGATAGAGGCAAATCAATCAAATTCAAATCAAATCTATAGATCTATCAATTGAAAAAGTAGCTCTACAAATTGAAAATGAAGATGGAGGTTTCAACTTACCAAAGTTCCAGAATTCGAAGTAGTCCCCAGTGGAGTCACCACTTTTGTTGGCCTGAAATATGCACCTCCTACAGACAGAAGTTGTTTCCCTAGTCTGAATGGTTTAGATCTAGAACAAAAAATGAATACCAAATGTTAAACTTCCCCTAGATCTGGTTAATCACTTGAATATAATGTTATGATACTTCTCTCAAAGGTCGTCCTCGCTATCCTTGAAGCTTTCTCCTATGACACTATAGAAGAACCTGTAAAATATTAAAGGAAACAAGAAAACAATGATAGCATACAAGATAATCAACTAGATCTATGCTCATGACCAAGGAATCAAGCAATACATACAAATGAAACAATAAATATAGGAAAGAAAAGACATTTTTTATTAGAAATTATTGGAGAGACTACAACCTTTATACCTTGGTGTTGAGAGTTCCTTCTAATGGCTCCTTGCCTCTAACTTCACCTTTCCTCCAATAGTTCAATAATTATTTTGGCAGAGTGTGGGTATTGAACAAAATTCTTCCTCCTTTCACCCATGGGGGATGAGCCCGTATTTAAAGGTGAGGGAGGATAGAAATGGTTGAGGATCTCATGGGTGAGGTAGAGATAAGATCCAAAAATGGAGGATCTCGAGCTCTAGGTGGTTGCTAGACTATATGGATGAGGCTCCACGAAGGCAAGCTTCGAGAAGCCTCTTGAAACTTCTCTTTTTGCCTTGAAAACTCGAGCACTGCTCCTTTAATGAAGTAGACAGGTGGTATTAAGGGGGTAATGATTCTTGCAGTAATTCTAGAGGCGGTGGCATCATTGTTTGCGCATGTATCAGGAGCATTTATGACTTGGGTAATGCTTTTTGTCAATGGAAGAGGAGCGTTACCATCTCAAAACATGGAAAAATTGCAAGGGGGTAATTTCTTCTTTCATTTCTCTAGGGAAAACTTTGAGGGATTGGAGCAGACAAGGGAACACCTATCTCATAACATGATGGTGACGATATTTAGTTGTAACAATATTACTTTTTTTTTTTCATTTCAAATTGTTTGATTATGCTTGGATTTTTTAGTTTGATGATCACTTGCATTGGGGAAAAGGTTGAAATGTTAATTATCAAAAACGCGATTCCAAATATTCTACAATCCCTTTTTTTGAATCATGTTTTATTTATCAAACCTTTTCTAAAATTTAATTGATAGGAGATTATTGATCCTTAGTGTTAATGATACTTTGGGGAAAGTTTAGTCATTTCAAGCCAACATCTTTTTAAGTCTTGTACGAGAAGAGATATTTTCAAGGTGATTTTCTAGAATAGGATATCCCTTTATCCATGGTGGAAAACTTTCCAAGTTTTACCTTCGTACATAAATTTAGTTGCATTGATTATCTTTCTCTTTTTAATTATCACAAATCAATATGCAAAGCTATTTTTTAACTATATTATGCAATTATGTTTTAATTGGATCCTTCTTTAGGAGAAAATGACTGGGGATTGCATTGTAATCATGTCAAACCTGTTAACACCATCCCGCTCTCTTAAGGAGTATAGTTGATTCCCCATCCATTAAGTAAAATCTTCTGAGGTTAACATTAGACATAGCCCAATCCTCTTTTTTAACATCTCTAGGAGTGAGTCAGGAAAAAAGAGGTCTTATTATAATCCGACCTGTTCATAATCATACCTTCTTATGGAATGAATTTGTCAATATCTGGTCATCAAGACAGGGTACTGGCTTGTAGCTACAAAACGGTTGCAAGACAGGGGTCTCATCACTAGCCATCCCGCTCATTATCTTTAAGTTGGTGTGAATGACATTGTCACAATCTAATCACCAAGTCAGGACAGTGATTTCCAACATCTTTCTAGAAATGCAAATATTTAACAAGGATTGATAAGATTCACATATTTAACTAGTGGATGGGATTAAAGCAACTTATTGGGTTAAAAGGTAACCCTGTCAAGGCTATAGATGCATGCTAGAAGTAGGTCCATGCCTATGGTATTAGAGGTAAAACATTACGATAACATCTTCTTGTCATCACAAATTGTTCATTTAGAGCGTGTATCAATGAAGAACATAGTTTTGTTGGAAATCTAATCAATCAGTATTTATCTTTGCATTCCAAATGATAGTTAGAAGGGCATCATTAAAAATCAATTACAACTGGGTTAATCTTTAAAAGATTGAATTGTTATTGTGGTACACATGTTTTAGGGAAATCTTCTTGTTAAAAGCCTCATCTTTCGTCTCCTTATACACATGTACAATTTCTATCTTTTCAAGGCAGAGATAACTACTTCACCCCAATGAGCCACCATTTGTTGTGATCACAACAAATCCCCTACATTTTCAATAAAAAATGAAGGGTCCCCCACTTAAATTTCCAAAACTGATAATCACCCTTCTATAGTTTGATAGATATTGGTTCAATCTCTTTTGACTCTATTTTTCTCGATCATTGGATGACATATTTTTCACCTCATCTCTAGTTCAATGCACATTCACAGCTTGATAGTCAATGTCTGTCTAATCAACTCATTCTTCGATCCACTATTTTTTTTTATCTGACTAAATTGGTTCCATACTTTCACTGAGCTCTCATGTTATTTTCACATCCTAAATTTTGGATTTGGTATTCATTGCATAAGCTGGTTATTCAAGATGATGGTTGGTTATTACCTTTTTTTTTATTGATTATTTGACTTCCCCTTCACGAGTCTAGATATTGCATCATTTTTATATTTAAAAAAAAACACATCTTTTAGTTACAATTTCTCCAAATTCCACGAGTTTTAAGTTGTATGATGATTTGGGAATTAGTGAGATTATAATTAAATATTCACAATTAGTTTGATCATGAACATTTTTTTCCTTTTTCAGCAAGTTAATTTGATATTAAAAATATGATTACTATTATTCCCTTTTGCAATTAAAAAAAAATTATTATGCAAAAGGAAATATTATTATTTTCTTGGTATTTCATTTTTAGAACATAGTTATGTTAGAAATATATTTGTGGGACTTATTAACTCTCCTATATTCTTGAAGGGATTGGTGATTCCAGGTAGGAGTCACAGGTCCAATACCCTATCCGTTCAACAAGCAAACAGTCATGTTGCAGTTGCAACTTTTTTCCCAAATTTTTGAAAAATTTTGGACCCTCCTTTTGATTTTATCTTGCCTGGATTTATTTGGTTTCCTGAACTCTATTTTTTCCCTCTGCTACAAATTTGGATTTTCTTGAGTTTGAATTGAGGTCAATTGTTTCCTTCGTTTCGGAAGTTGCCTTTGTCTAGCCAAAGCTTTTGATTATGGAGTTTGTTTATTTTTTAACATTTGCTCTGTCGATGATTTTGTTTTAGCACTATCGGAAGTCAGTTGAAGATTGAGTCGGGTTTTTATTTCTCTGTGCCACTGCTGTTTCGAAGATGAAATGGACTAATTTTACCGCTGCACAACTTTTAAGGTCTTTTGAACACTTAACGATTTGATTTGTTTTCGATGAATTTTCGCTGTCAAAAGTTTTTTAGAGTTTGAATCGGGGCATTAGTCCTTTGTGCCGCTGATGGAAAGTCATGTTTTTTGCTGATGACATTTTATCTCCTTTGTTTATTTTTCAAAAAACTTTACTTTTTGACTTTCGGTGTTTTTGTTTTATTAGCGGTCGGATTTTTAGTCTTTAATGACGCCGCCGTTTTGGAGGCCTTGTTGTTTGTCTCGTCGACACTGCAAAGTATTTTGTGTCTCGAGGTTCCGATGAGTTAGTCATTAGTTGCTCCGATCGTCGATGTTTTCTATTGCTGTAGGACCTGTAGTTGGTTTGAATTTCGCCATTGCGGCTCCTTAGTGAACTAAACGCCTGGTATATAGTGTTTTTGCTCGCCGATGCCTTGGTTTTATTGACCAAACTTTTACTTTCGATGATTTGTTTTCACTATCGTAGCGGTGTTGATGATTGATCAGAGGACTAGTCCTTTGTGGTACCGACACGGCGGTAGCATTAAGATTTAAGTCGCTGATCCGTAGTCCTCTGAGCTTCTGATCGCTAATGTTTTCAGTTGTTCCAAAAGCCACAGTCAGTCTATTTTCCACCGTTGCAGCAGCGTAGTGAACTAACCTGCCGATTCATTAGTGGTTCCAATATTCGGTGCTTAACTATTGGTGGTTTTTAGTTGTTGGCATCACCAGCATTGTGGAGATGTTAAAGATTATAACCCAGACACTTAGTGTTAAAGGTCTCCGACACTGATTGATTGAATAGTCTCGCGGGATCCCTAGTCTATTCGCTATCTACCGTTGCGGCTATTGATAGGACTATTCTTTCGTAGTCTTTAGTTCTTTTGATCGCCGATGGTATTCATTTGATTTTGCAAGCCATAGTTTGTATGTCGTCCACTGTTGCGGCTCAACGAACTAATTTTTCGATGCTTACTATTCAAAATTGCTGATAGGGTCTTCCCGCTATTTTCATGGGTGACAGAGGTTTCTGTTTTTGGTGGAGTTGGGGTTTCTCTTAGATGAAGAGCATAGGTTGGGGTTCATATTTGGTGGTTACATTGTTGTGATTCATGCTTTCATGATTTAGAGTTAGTCCAGATGTGGCCTGGATTGAGGTAAAGAGTCTTTTTATTGAGCTTGTGATTTTATTTTGGACAATGGATTTAGTGGATTTCAAGACACAAACTCATAGGATTTCTTTGTTTTGTCATTTTTTCATGCATTAACACTGTATATAGTTTATTTTATAGAATGCATATGGAGAAGGTAAATGGATTGATACAGTTTTTTTATTATTCATGACAGGGTGATTGTTGTTGTAGAGAAGATATGTCTAGAAGACAAAGAAGAAGAAATAAGGCAGCAAGGAAGAAAGAGAAAGAAAATGAAGAAGCAGAGATGAAGAAAGAGAATAAGAAAGTAAGGGTTTGAGATCTCAACAGATCGATAGCAGTAGAGGCCCAGGCTTGGGAAAAGTTCATCAGCAACCATGCTGGTCTCTCTTTAAATTTTAATTTAATATAACGTATTGTACAGTACTCACTAAAAGACAAATTTGTGAGATTAAACGGTTGGGGGGGAGCCCAAAGGTCACAGGAGGAGCCCAAAGGTCACAAGGGGTAGCCCAAAGGTTTTTCTATTTTGTATAAATATAGGAGTGTTAGATGTAATAATAGGGACTTTTTCCTAGATAGATTTGTGAGATTATGTTGTAAGAAGAACTATTTCCTTTTGCAATAAGAATTATAAGTTTCCTGTTGGAGAAATCTTGGTGGAATATTTCAAATGCTGTGCTATGGATTTGTTGAATGTGAACTATTTCATTTTCATCTTTGTGTCCATTAACTATGAGATCATTCTAACTCTTTGAACCTATGTTCTTGTTATGAATGCGCTCTAGTTTATTCTATGAAATTTCCACTATGAGTAATGAAGGATTTTCATAAACAATGAGCTATGTTGTTGTTCATATATCTATTAATGTTCATGTGTTTTGAATTAAATAACAGCTATCTGTGATTTTTCTTAATGCATGTGCATAAATACATTACTCATTGATAAATGATAATCTTTCTCCCTAGGGATAGGTTAGATAGTTAGTTTTAGTTTCTTGCTATGTGTGATTTAGATGCGAGTGAGTTAAGATGAGAGGTAAGAACCTACGCATCACATTGTGACCGCTCCTTGTATTCTCTATCAATCTGCATTCTTTGATAGGCACTTGCATATCATGCTTAAATTCAAAAAACTAAAATATAGACGGTGGACAGGGCCGTAACCAGTAAAACCTTTTATTTTGTTACTTGACCTACGGTAGTCGGACCATAAACCGGACAGATTCCCCATACCAAACAGTAACGGGCTAGCTGGGAGCATTTATTGGGGAGAATCCCTAACTGTTGTTACCTACGAATTTCCAGGCATCAACAAGTCGTTGATATATTATCCAACTCACCTAGGAAGCCTCAATCCTATAACAAATTATTTTGGATAAAATTTTTGAGCCCAATCTCTGCTATTAATAAACTTTCTAGTTGAATCAACAAAATATTTATTGACCACCGGATCTGTCCTCCTTCGAATCGAAGGTGGAATTCAAACATATTAAAGCATATTTGATGAAAATTTCATGCACATCAAAAGTTGTTCAAACTGCGCAACTCCACCCAGCGGAATCATTGTGCGTCATTGATATGTTTTGATGATCAATCTCATCCATTGATATCAATTCGATATCCAATGATTAGTTTTGATTTTGCAACCTAACTCACCTTTTATCCTCCTTGCTCTTTTATCAGCGAAATATTTCTTATTCGTTGATCTTCGGCCATGCCTAATATCCACCGCACGATCTCCAGTTGTATGGGCGATTGGTTTAGGATTATCTCGGGCACAACTTCTGTTTGTGAAATTATACCTTGACTGTGGATATATGCAAGATACATGCTATTTAACTTCTTTGTGATATTATATAAGTAAATTGATCAGTGCAATGATCTATTTCTTCATGCAACATGATGCATACTTCTTGTATTACATAGACTATCAGATTCATATGCATAGAGAATTAAAATCATGCTCCTCATTATTGAAAAGAAGACGTAAATTAAGAAAACATATGCAAAGTGTAAAAAACCATGCTCTTCATTCAATCAACTAGTCATAAAAAACACACCCTCTTCTCTATGCTCTCTACACTTCACACACTCGATCCTATCATTCCATCCTCTATCATTTACATTTAATTATTTTTATAACACTCTTCAAGCCTATCAGATCTCAATAGGTTGGATCTAAACACCTAATAAAATAAAGCCTATCAGCAAAGATCTATCCTTGAAGAATTCCCTGTAGGGTTCAAGGAGAATAATGGAAAATTGCCACTTATTACAAAATAAAACTAACCCTATCTATCTAACATCGAACCCTATCCTTCTAGAAATGATTACATGGAATGTTGACTTATAAGTCAACGAAATTTGAGTTTGATGCTCATGCATCATACCTCTGGGGACGAAAAGAATTCTTCAATAGATCTTCATGGTGCACATTGTATTTGGAAATTTCTTGTTCTGTCATCCAAGATGCATCTTCAGTAGGTTGATTCTTCCATTTGACTAAGTACTGAAAGAAAGCTTTGTTCTTGGTCTTCCTTAGAATTCTTTTGTCAAGGATGGCTTCAATATGAGGTTGTTATTTCTGTGGAAGTTGTTCTTTCCAATATATAGCTGAATCATCTCCATCTAAAGTTATACCATCTGCCTGGATATTTGCATCTCTAAAAGGATACAAATCCAAAACATTAAAAATTGGTGAAATATGAAGGTCAAAAGGAATTTCAATCTCATAAGAATTTGCAGAAAACTTCCTTAAAAATTTACAAGGTCCAATATTTTTAAGCTTCAATTTATTATAAGTTCCTTTAGGGAACCTTTCCTTTCTAATATAGGCCATCACTAAATCTCCAATATGAAAGTTTCCTTCTCTTCTCTTCAAGTCTTCTCTCTGTTTATAATTTTCTGCACTTTCCTATAATCTCTTCTTGATATTCTCATGTAGATCATACATGCTAATTGCAAAGTCTTCACCCTCTGCACTTCTCCTTTCCTATTTTCCAAAATCTCTATGTTCATATACACCTATTGGATTCATCGTGTAGACAAGTTGAAAATAAATCATGCATGTACTTATGTTGGGTGAATCATTGTATGCGAACTGATCCTGAGCAAGAGCCAAGCCCCACTATTTTGGATGTTCATACACAAGACTTCTCAGTATCGTTCCCAAGATCCTATTTACCACTTCAGTCTGGCCATCAGTATGAGGATGATAAAAAGAACTAAAACTAAGATTAGTCCCCAACTTTCTTCCATATATTTTTCCAAAAATGACCAACAAACTTTGTATCTCTGTCAAAAACAATACTCAAAGGAAACCCTTGCAAACTTTGTGTTCTGACTTCTTCCCTTTGCATGTTGATAGATTCTACATCTTTTAACAAATTTCTTCACATCATGCTGCATATTTGGCCAAAAATAAAAATTACTCACCAAAGAAAAAGTCTTTTATTGTCCAAAATGTCTTGATAGACTTCCACTATGCTTTTCCTAAATTAAATTCTCTCTCATTAAACACCTTGGAATACGCAATTTATTATCCTTGAACAACAATTCTTCTTGCAACATATAATTTAACCACTAGCTTCTGTTATGGGTAATTGTATTTTCACAGGCTATATAGATATCCTTGAAATCTAATTCTTCCTTATAGATATCAATCAAGTTTTCAAATCCCAAAGTACCGACCTTAACTTCCTATAATACCAAATTTATTCTGCTCAAAGCATCAACAACTTTATTAAACTTACCACGTGTGTATTAGATAACAAAGGTAAAGTTTTGCAAAAATTCTACCCACTTAACATGTCTCTGGTTTAACTTAGGCTGATTGTTTATGAACTGCAAAGCATGATTGCCAGAATACAACACAAATTCCTTAGGCATCAAATAATGTCTCCACTTCATAAGAGCCTACACAACGACATATAATTCTTTAGCATATGAAGAGTATTTTTGTTTTACTTCATTCAATTTTTCACTGAAATATGCCACTTCCCTTTGCTCTCAACTTAAAATTGGTCCCACTACTGTTCCATTAGCATCTGTTTCTACTTGAAACACTTTGTCAAAATTGGGCAAAGTCAAAATAGGCTTCTCAGTTATCCTTTTTTTTAACAAAAAATTCCTATAAGTTGCTTCTGTCCATTTGGAAGGTTGTTACTTCCTCTGAAAGTATCTATTAAAGGTGCAAAAATTTGACTAAATTTTTTTATGAACTTCCTATAGAAACTAGCAAGTCCATAGAAACTCCTTACCTCATAAGCATTATTTGGAACCAGCTGATTTAAAATCGCTTTTACCTTGTCAGGGTCCATCTTCAGTCCATCTTCTGAAACTACAAATCCCAAGTAAACTAACTCTTTCTTCAGGAAACTACATTTCTTTAGATTTATCAGCAACTTCTCTTTCTGTAAATTCCTCAACACCAACTTAAGGTGTCTTAAATTCTCTTCTCTATTCTGATTGAAAATCAGAATGTCATCTAGATACACTATCACAAACTTCCCAGTAAATTCCTTTAAAACCTCATTCATCAACCTCATAAAGGTACTAGGTGCATTAGAAATCCCAAATGGCATCACTAACCATTCATATAATCCATCATTAGTCTTAAATGTTGTTTTACATTCATCCCCTTACCTTATCCTAATATGATGATACCCACTTTTCAAATCCATTTTGGAAAACTATTTTGAACCACTTAAACAGTCCATCAGATCATGAATTTTGGGTAAATGGAATCTATACCTAATAGTGATCTTGTTGGTTTCCCTGGTGTCAGTGCACATCCTCCACCCACCATTTTTCTTTGGACTAAGTATAGTGGGTACAACACAAGGACTCAAAATTTCTTTTACCAATCCTTTCTCCAACAACTCCTGTTCCTGCTGTTTGATTTCTTCATTTCTTGAGGAGTTAATATGTATGATTCTTTATTAGGTAAACTTGCACCAGGTATTAAGTCAATGTGATGACTAATACTTCTTATAGGGGGTCAATCACTTGGAAACTCATCTACAATAATGTTAGCATACTCATGAAGAAAATTTTTAACTTCAACAGGAAAATCATCTAAATTCATAGAATTTAAAATTAATTTTGGCTTACCAACAAGGGAAAAATGTAGATCCTCCTTTTTCTAAACTTCTTGCAACAGTTCTTTTCCAAACATCATCAAAATGTCTGATCTTGAACCTTCCTGAACTGCTTCATCTTCCAAGGGTGACAAAGTATGTCTCTTCCCATCTTTGTCTAGAGAATAAGTATTCTTCCTCCCATCATGAACAACTTTCCTGTCATACTGCCATGGCCTCCCTAAGAGTATATCAAACACATCCATAGGCATTATGTCACATAATATTTCATCTTTGTAAGTACCAATATGGAACTCCACATTACACTGGTCCTTCATTAAGAGTTGATGTCCTTTCTACAACCAGGACACTTTGTAAGGAGTGGGATGCCTCATCCTCTTCAATCCCATATTCTCTACCATCTCAATGGAAACCAAATTATCTATACTACCACTATCAATAACCATTTTACAACACCTACCTTGTGACTTACACCTTGTTCTGAACAAACTTTTCCTTTGAGCTGGTTCATGTACTTGTTTCTCTATTTTTACTAAGAATCTCTTCAACATAAGAGATTATCCTTCCTGTGGAGGGTTATTCATCTTTGTTTCTTATTTTGACTCTTCATGAGCCTCTGCAACAATCACATTTCTTTGATTTGAATACTGATTTCTTGGAAAATTCCACGACGTATGTATAATCTCTCCACAAGCATAACACTTTACCTCTCTGTATTTGCCTCTTCCTATGCCTCCTCTGAATCCTCCTCTCTGAGATGAATAACTGCTAGAACCCTCAGCTCCATCTTTGGAACTCCTACCTCCACTACTAGGGGATCCTCTTCCTCTTACTATATTCTTTCCTTTATTTTTCTGGTTCTATTTTTTTAACAATTTCTCTTCTACCTTTGAAGCTACTTGATATGCATCTTCTACAATTTTCATATTTAATAAACCGAGTTCATCCTGTCTATCATATCTTAATCCATTGATATAACTAGCTACTCTTTCTATACCTCCCTGTGTGTGTTCAACTCTAATACTCAGTCTAAAAAATTATTTTATGTATTCTTTTACAGTCATGGTCTTCTGAATAAGGTTCTGTAATTGTATAATAAGGTTAAATTGATAGTACTTAGGCATAAAATGACTCTTAATATTCTGTTGCATACTATCCCAAGAGTTAATTTTTGACTTACCTCTTCTTTCTTGATGGATCTGGAGCTCGTCCCACCAGATAGTTGCATGTCCCTTCATTCTGGTAGTTGCATATCTTACTTTCTTCTTGTCTTCCATTTCTTCAAAATCAAAATATTTATTCATAGCATTAATCCAATCCATGAGTTCTTCAACATTTAAGTTACCTTCATACATAGGTACTTCCACTCTGGGTCTGTTACTGGCCTTCATCGACATCTTTAAAACTATGAATTCTTCATGATCTTGTTCTTATTCATCAGAGGGTTTTGTTTCTTCATCATTTCCATCTGAATTTCCTGAATGGTTCTTTATTTACGTAGATTCTAGTCTTTCTTAATATCTTCTCATGTCTCTCTACATATCTGTCTCAGCAGGTTGTCTTCCTCGACCACGTCCTACAGGAACCACATGCGGTCATCCTCATCTTGGAGGCATCTTTAGCCAAAGATCTGATACCAAATATGATTCCAAGTATGAGTCACAGGTCCAATACCTGATCCAGTCAGCAAGCAAACAGTCTTTGATTTGTCGTCCAACTCACCTAGGTGGACTCAAGCCTAGAAAAAGTTATTTTGGAAAACAATTTTGTGCCCGCTCTCTATTGTTAATCAAGTTTCTAGTGGAATTAGCTGAATCTTTATTGACTATCGGATTTGTCCTCCATCGAATCGAAAGTGGAATTCAAACATATTAAAGCGGATTTGATGAAAATTCCATGCACATAAAAAAATAATTCAAACCACACAAATCCACCTAGCGGAATCATTGTGCGTCATCAATCTGTTTTGATGACTGATATCGGTCATTGAACTCAATCCAGTCTCCAGTAATTAGTTTTGATTTTGTAACCCGACTTACATTTTATCCTCCTCTCTCTTTTATTAGTGAAATATTTCTGATTCGTTGATCTTTAGCCACGGCTAATATCCACCATGCGATCTCTAGTCATATGGGCGATTGGTTTGGGATTATCTTGAGCACAACTTCTTCTTGCGAAATTAGACCTCGATCGTGGATCTATCTAAGATACATGCTCTTTAATTTATCTGTGATATTCTACAAGTAAATTGATCAGTGAAACAATCAATTTCTTCTTGCAACAGCATACAGACTTCTTGTATTATACACACTATTAGATTCATATTCATAGAGAATTAAAATCATGCTCTTGGATATTGAAAAGAAGACTTCAATTAATCAAACATATGCAGAGTGTAAAATCCCCGTTCTTCATTCAATCAACCAATCATAAAACACATACCCTCTGCTCTATGCTCTCTGCACTCCACAAAATTGATCCTATCATTCTACCCTCTCTCATTTACATTCAATTCTTTTTATAACACTTTGCAATCCTATCAGATCTGAATAAGTTGAATCTGAACACCTAATCAAAGAAATCCTATCAGCAAAGATCTATCCTTAAATAATTTCTCGCAGGGTTCAAGGAGAATAATGGAAAATTTCCACTTATTACAAAATAAAACTAACCATATATATCCAACATCGAACCCTATCCTTCTATAAGTGATTACATGGAATGTTGACTCATTAGTCAACGAAATCTGAGGTGGATGCTACTGCATCAATTGGTTTCCTATATTTGGGCTTCATTCCAACATTTCATTTTCTAAGAATGAGTTTGTAATTAGCTTGGATTCTTATATATCTATCTATCTATCTATCTATATATATATACACACACACACACGCATATTTTTCACTCCTAGGTTTTGGGATTTATTAAGATTTCTTTCGTTTTGTTTTCATTTCCAGTTTTTGTGCTTTAGATTTGATTTATTTTTTGTTTTATTATAATTTTACAAATGTTAAAATTCAAATCCAAAATGCATTTTTCAATTTTATATGGTGCAAACTATGATAAATGTTAAAAAAACTATCATCATGATTTCTGCAACATTTTGGACCCGCCTCATTATTATGTTAAATTTGATTTAATTTCGGGTCCGTAAAATTGGATTTTAACATTTTCATTTCTGCAAGCAGATTGCAGAAGGTAAAAAAATTCTCATATTTGAAAAATCATTTCCGCCTTTCCGCAATCTACATTGCAGATTGTGGAAGGCAATTTTTCATTTTTTCAAATTTTCATTTCCACATTTCACAACCGATTTTTTGGACCCTAAGTTTCTATTATGCTATGTTTCAATTTAATTTTAGGACCGTAAATTTTTGTAATTTCATTTTTACTTAGGATTTTGACTTTTGTTTTGATTTTTTTGGATTTTGACTTGTTTAAATGTACTTTTAAAATCCTAACTTTATTCCTCGACATCCGATCTTGATATTTTGGGAATAACGATTTTGTATTTTTGTTTTGGTTTTATTCTTTTTGAAAATAATTAGTATGTGATAATGGATTTAATAATTTTATCGATGGCCACAATTCACCCAAAAATGAAATCAACTGTTGTTGAGTCTTAACTTCCAAGAACAATATCTTGATATTTCTAAGTCCAAATCAAGCCATGATAGCTCGTTGGGAAGCTGGAAGGATGAGGAACGGTTTGGGAAGATTATTTTTTCCAATTGAATAGTTTAACCACCTCAAAAATCTACCTTAACAGTCAATTTCGTATTTGGATCAGATTTATACATTTTCATTATATTTTGATTTGCAAATGGATTTTTTTTAGTTTGGATTTATTTCATTAGATTTGGAATGACGTTTAATTTATATTTTGAATTGTATTGCACGGGTGTGGATTTGGATTTGGAGGAATCGAATTGAAGGATTTACATCCCAAATTTGGAACAGTCAAAATGTACCAAGTCGAAAGCAATGATCTTTGGATGTGATTTCTGGAGTGATGAAGATGAATCTGGAAAATACGAGACATGGGTTTTGTGTAGGATGAGACAAATTAGATGGATCATAAGTGAAATTCCTAGAAAATATCTTATTTGACAGATTGGACTGGTTTTTCAAAATGAAATTTCCCATATTCCTTTCATGGACGGATTTGCTAAGTGGAACAACTCATCTAGTTAGCTCAACAATTGGGGAAACTGACTTTATCTTATCGTGTCATTTATTTTTTATAAGTACCTACGTTCTATGATCTGATGAGGGGGGGGATATCATGAAAGAAAATTTCATTTCTTTCTCTGTAATATAGAATGGTTCTTCATTTTTATGCATACAGTTTCTTATTTGGATCAGTGGATGTTACTCTGATTTTTCAGCAAGATGGTTCATTGGATATGGAGATCTTGTGTAAGGTTTTCATTAATTCATTCATTAAATTGAATTTGTTTTGTTTTCTACAATTTATTTTCAGAATATGTTGATTGTCATCTTATATTCACATTCTGTTGCTTATGTTTAGACCTCAGAAGTTACTTTCCATTGCATCATGAATCACTTTCAATCTGTAATGAGAAGAATTCTTGATTTGTTATTATTTTTTTATCATTGCATAACCTCTAATGTTTTATGACACACTAATTGATATGAATATGTTTTTCCAACTTGATAATCAATTGAATACTAATTAAAATTAGTATTTTTCCTTTTTCAATAATGCATTTATGAGGAAAACTTTTTTGTTTTTTATTCTATCAGTTCAATTAGATGATTAATTTTATCATATATCAATGATTGATAGATTAATATGAATTTTTTATCACAATCACATTTGATAAATTTCACATTAAGTTAGGTTTACATTTAGGATTAAGTTTTAGTCATGATTCAATGTCTGCTCTTTGAGGAGAAACCAACACTTAGCGGCTAATGGAGCCGTAAAACCCGTTGGAGTTAGTTATACCAAATAACTTGAGGATAAGGTATTCCTTGCATAGGATTATTTAAAGCCTTTAGATGAGTTATCTCCCTTACGTTGCTTCCTAGGGTACTTCCAGCACATCCGAGGCTTCAATAGGAGGGTGTGAAAGATGAATTGGAATTGACATCTATTCCATCAAAATTACTTGATGGACATTGTTATAGATCTCAAATATGCATATGTTTTTGTATTATAATTGTTTTGGTGTCTCTAATTGTGTGTTTCTTCAAATAAACTTAGACCAATATTATACTATGTGTTCCCCTCCATGTAATAGCTAGGATCTTTTGTCTGGGTGACAAGTTATAGAAGGATTTTTATAATTATAAGGTTATATAGTTTCAAATTGTTCATCTAAACTTTGTATCGTACAAAATATTGAGTATTTGATTATGGAGATATTTTTGGCTCTTTCAATTGGAGAAATTGATGATCAATAGATGTTCTTATAAATATCTTACTTGTCATTCCCAAAGGGGTTGGATCCATTTGTTGACTTGATTTTGGTCATCCCAGGTACATATCCTTTGTTCGTCAACGAAACCCAAGATGTTGACCTGACAAATGAGAAATCCATCGACAACATTTGCGATGTAGATGAAGTCTCACCCGAGATATATTATGGGGGATTCCATAACCAGGTTTCTACAGTTATGTGGGGATTTCTTTCTTACAACAATACCAAGTCACTTGATCGAAATCAGGAATTAAACCTTGGTTCTCATGCATTCATTCAATACAACCATATATCGATCCGTCGACATATACAAAAAACATATAACATAAATCATTAACACATATTTAACTCATTTAATGTGCAACACACACACACACACACCCATAAGTTCATTCACAACAGAGTTTGTGTGACACATTTAGATCGACTCATTCATGACAGGCATGCATTCAACAATAAAATATACATTTAAAGACACATAGATACAAGATATAATGTGGAAACCCATCCAGGAAAAATCACAAATGTGCTCTTCATCTAGCATGAGAATTGGCTTGGCACCTTTGGTCTATGAACTCAGCTTGCAGACTCTTGATTGGATATTCCTTACAATTCATGCATACTTATCATGTCTCATGTTCTCTAGTTTAACTCTCTTTATCTATGAATGACCACTAATGATCCCCCCGTACACAGTTTGGGTTGATACTTTTATAAGAATTTTTTTCTTTTACACTTCTTGATTTCAACCATCGACTGACTCTCAACTGTCAGTTGACATGCTGTATTTATATTTTAATACATCTTATTACATATAAAAATAGGAGTTATCACTCTGAATTACAATCACGCTTTATTAAAAATAGGGTATATACTACCTCTATTTCTAGCAATTATGTAAGAACTCTGTTTGGCGTTTTAAGGTCAACTCTTTGGCCCTATTTTTCCTTTTCATTTTCAAAACAACATGAACTCCCAGCGAAATATTTTTTGTAATGTATGGCTGTGCACAACCTTTTTAATATTAAATCTTTCATAGTTTCTATTTTTTTTTTTTAAGTATTTTATTATTACTAATTCATTTCCAAAAATAAGTTGAACTTTTCTTTTGGACTTGCTTTATTCTTATTCTGTCGTGGCTCCTTCTATCGGGGTCTCTGCTTACCCTGCTACCAGGATCTTCATATTTTCGATCATTATTCTGTCTAAATTTTCCTAGAGGAAAAAGGGCTCCAACACTCACTTGTGGCTCATCCTGAGCCACATCAGTCTGAATTCTATGTTATTGCGACCTTTCTTTGAAAATATTGAAATATTTTCACAACTTGCTTGGTTTGCGATCAAACTTCTTCCTCCAATATCTTCAATTTTTCTACAATTTTGGAATTGGTGTGTTCCAAAGTTGTTAGTCTTGTCGACCCCAAGTCTTGTTGCACCTTTTTTTGTATAGGTTGAATAATAATTTTTACTTTCTATGCTTCTTCCTACAATTCTACAACCCATACAATTATTTTCTATTGTTGGGTTTGTAGTTTAACTAATTTCTATTGTAATTTTTTCACATCGACATCCTTAGACATTTTCTTTACTTTTGACATCTTCTTTATTGCATTCTTCATCTTTTTAAATTCTTCCTTGACAATATGCAACTACTTTGTAACTTTCTCAATCTCTTCGTCATCGATCAAGGCTTCCCATGACTGAGAAACATGCTTGACCGCTCTGGTACAAAGTGGCTATGCTTATTCAATATTCATTTCATATTCAGTTGATGCTTTTATTCATTCTTCTAATACCTTTGGAGGTGTACTGGTTTCATCTTTGACTCCAATTCCATGACCCAATTTCGGAGGGTCTTAGCTACCTCTCCAAGTCTAAATACTTTGGCTTCCGAGAACATTTTTTCTATGAAGCCTTCATCTGTAAAGCTGCTACAAGAAAGTGTAATAGCCACATCAAGTCGATGCAGGTCCTCTTGAAAGTTTTTTCTTTTTTTTATGCATCTTGGACTATTTTCTTCAGCATCTTATAATATTTTTGTGCGATGAATTGGATTGATTAAGAAACACATGCTCTTTATTCTTCATTTCTACCACTTTAGCATGCTGAATAACATGCAATTCATAAATCAATACAACAAAAAAAATACATAGAGATATGACCAAGCTCCTTGACCATGGTTTTTAATGATATGACTGACTACTTGAATTTTTATTAGTGGAGTCTTTGACAATGCCTAGACACGTCGCTCTTTTGATGGCCCAACTTGGTCCAGTGAAACATTCGAGTATGGAGTTTGGTTGACCACCACTCTGTTTATTTATTGTAGTACAAAGGGTCTCCATTAAGTTGATAATGTTGCTTACCAAATATGAATGTATCGCATCCATATTCTTACATATCTCATTAGTTACCTCCTCCATCTTATTGGATATCAATTTGTAATCATCATCAATAAGACTGATAACATGATATGATCAATCATCCTTCCTCTTTTTGTGACTTTTTATAGAATTATATGAAAGCTTTCTTCTTTCCCCCCAACTATGGATCTGTTGGGGTCACGAGGGATTCTTCTTAACTATGAGGTGAAGAGATTATTGGAATTTATTCTACTAGTGGATATCTCCCTTGATATCCATTCTTTTTCATATATGGGTCATCATGTTGTGGCTCAACTTCTATTGATAGCTGATCCTCTACAATAGGAACTTTCCACTCTTCTGTCTAGTATTGAATGATTGCATCATTTTCAGCAGTAGATAGCTAAAATTGTGTGGCAAAAAATTGCTTCTGTAGGTCTTTTCATAGCTCCAAAAATATGTGGTGAGCCATGATTGAAAACCTTATAATATTTTGAAACTATTTGATGGTTTCATTAGTAATTGTTTTGTGCTTCCTAACATAATACCAAATTTCCTCTCCTTGTAAAACGAACTCAATATTATTATCTATGTGTTGCATGGGTTTCTTTTTGTCGAACCATTCTGGTATCAAGTTCCTCAACATGGGACTGGAACATCCACCCCTTGGTAGTTTGGCAGTTCTTACCATGCAACAAAAGAAATAAAAATTAATAACCAATAAGAGTGAAAGGATTTATCCTTTTCCTACACTTCTTCAGCATATGCTAATAATTCATTTAGCAGATAGGTCGACCAGTTGAGATGGACACGCATGCCGCATTGTTCTATGTCAAAAATTGTTCTGGTGGCACATTGATTCGGTCGCATCTTTCTAACAAAAATATTGGATAGAACCTTAGTTGTAGACCTAACGATCGTGTTGTTTATAGAGTTGACAGAAAGGCCTCTTTTATCTCTTGCCACATCATACTTCTCTTTCATTTTATTTGTTAAAGTTGTATTCTGGTCCTTCCCTGCGAAGAATAACATTGGTTTGATACCTGCAAGGGTAAGCCATGTGATCGACACTATTAGCTTGACATCCACTAAAAATTTTTGGTCTAGAAACAAACAACCTTCGTGGAAACATACCAACAACTAATTTACATAAGCATTAACTTCTGCTGAGAGGAAAAAATGTGGCATGTGCATCAGTGAAAATAGTCCATATTTATCCAATCCTCTTGCCCATTCCATTGGAACTATGTGTATAGGGCCATCCTCAAATTCCCTAATAGTGGTCATGTATCTGTTCATTGAAATCTCCAGGAAATTTCAAAGGTTGTGGTCGACAAATCCCATTTTTGATAGAATAGGGATGATATTTTTCATTACCCAAACTCCTTTCAGTATTGTTAGAATGAGTAACGGATACCTTGCATTTTTACAAATAGAAGGCCTTCGACACGTCTACTGGCCTTAAGGGGATACAATCTGGAAACATGGATGTTGGCCTTGTTGCTTCATCTCCTAGTGGAGGTGATGTTTCCTTTGTGCGATTGGTTCCATGGACGAAGCATTTATTTTTTGATGGGTCGAGAAGGTCTGGTCGTAAAACAACTCTTGGAATCATTGGTGGTTGTGCAGCTAAATTTGAAATCCTGGGTGACTATGAAACAACTTTTGAAGTTTCTTCCATTATGGGAGTAGGAGATGGAATCTCAAGACCAAATTCTTGGACAGTGCTCGTACTGGAGACGAAAATGACCATACTCTGTGAAAAATATCTTTGACTCTTACAATTGAAGAAGAACAATTTAGCACGATCATTCGAATGCAATGAAATGACAAACTTTGACACAGAGATGATATACATTTACTTAGTTGTTTGTTTGCAATAAATGGAAAGGTGGCGGAAATTTTTGTCACATGGATCAATCTTTCTAATCATTACAACGAAACCACCAATCAAACAATCACTTCGCCTATCAATTGAACGATAGTTCTTATGCATTAATGGTATAAGTGACCAAAAAGAACCCCACCAAAATATCCCACATCCTCAAATTAACTGCTATCCAATTGTCACTTGCGACCACAATCCATTGTGGGATAGAAATTCCTTTCTTGCGATAAGCATAGATCCTGTGGCATTTTTTCTCTTGCGATAGAAAAATAGTCTATGAGAATGATTCTTCTTCTATGATAGATAGATATTCTGTGACACTTTTCTTACTCTACGAAAATTTTCTATATTTTTGTGAATGTTGGAATATTATAAACCCAATCACAACTTAGGATAAAATATTTAATCAATTTTGATTAATTTCCTACCCACTATCCTAGATAGTTGGCATCCACTTGAACTACAAAGTCAACACTTTCCATCTATACCCCAAGAATTCTTTAATTCTGATTCTGGGTTGATCTTGACCACTTTATTGATTCCTAGAATTAGTAACTATGATTTCTTGCATATTCTTTCTTATTATGATTTTATCCATCTTTTATGTGGATAAGGTAAATCTAGTCAACTAGGGAACTGGTATCTTTTGTTGCCAACTAATCCTCCATGATATTCTCTCCATTTTCTAGGATTAGCATTTTTTTCCATCAATATTAACAACTCACTCATCCTTTTTCTAATTCGTTAGGTCCTTGATGGATTTGGGAAGTTCTTTAGACATGGGGGTTTATCATATTTAGTAAGTCTACCTTTTTGAGCTTGATGATTTATCTCCAATACAACTTGATTTTACCTATGAGGGATGTACTATTTATGTACACTAGTCTTCATCATTATTCAATGGAAGGATACACTCCAATATTCATCTCTTCATTGATGTGATTCAGTCTATTTTCTTCTCTCTATTTTTCCTGTGTATGCTTGTGAGAATTATCTTAGTAGCAAGATCTATTTCCACCACTTCTTCTTAGAACATCTTCTCATAGAATTGGATCTATTATTTCTACATGGTATCAAATATCTTCTACTTGGTATCAAAGCACAAGGTTTCTTAAGTTATACATAGTTGAGGAGTGCATCTAGTCTCCTATCCCTCTCTAAAGAAGAGCTTGTTTAGCTTACATGATTTTTCTCCTAGATTTATTTTTGCAAGTTGTAGAGAGTATCTCATAGAGCATATCAACAAATTCAATATGGATTCAAATGTTTCTCTACTATCTCCTTTCAATTATGCTTATTGGAAGCCAAATATGAGTGCATACTTGAAGAGGCAATGCCTCTTTGATGTCTCCATTGGTGCATTGAGCGAACCAGAGTATTATGAAGAGAAGGCCGACTGGATAAATAATTTTGATAGGTATTATGGAATAATGTGTTTTGGAATGTCTCCAAATATAAATCATATCATGTATTTTGTTGAATATCCATTTGATATTTGGAACAATTAAAGCTTTTTGTATGTAGGAAATAGAAGATGGAGCATGGAGCGAACCCAACATCTCCTCATATTCTCTCTCAAGATGTACTGGCCTATGCATTCTCTAATGAATTTATTCATGTTGAATAAGTCTCTCATATAGTTCCTATTGCTACCATCCTCTTTGATTCGAATGCTTCCTCCTTCAATCAAGAAGCAAGTATTGAAGAGCCATATTTTTCTGCATCTCTTAAAGTTGAAGATATTTATTCATCTTGTTGTGATGTTGATGCTGAAAAAGAAGTGACCTATGGAGATGTTATTGATATTTATCCATTCACCCATCCAGTGGTCTTTATATCTTCTATCATATATTTTGAGATCTATGTGCCAGATCTTTCACACTTTATGCATGCCTCTCCCATTGATGGTGCACAATCTAGTGACTTCTTGGATGTTTTATTGGCTATATCAAGTCCTATTTGTGTCATACCACTCATCATACTTGATATCATGTGATTTTTCATCTCCTCCTTTTTTATTGGCATTAATACTCATAACCTCCTTAAAAATTTTGAACATCTCATTCCTTCCTCCTATTATACTACAGAGGATTCATTAACAATGTATTCCCATGATTCCACTGGTATGATTATATTTTATCCCTTGGATTCTTTAGAATATAGGTCAACCCTTGGATCCTTTGCATTCATACTCTTTGATCCTATGCCTTATCCTTGTTCCTACATGATCACTTGCAATCATCCTCTCATTGTAAATGAAAATGGAGACCTCATACATTCACTTGGACACCTATTTCACCTATCTGGACCTGATTTCATCTCTATTGGCTCAAATTTCAAGTCATTACATCATATTAAACCTGATTATAACTCTCAATAGCTTTCAGTTCTTCTCATTCATCATTCATATTTTTACACTTATCAGTTTTTCCCAATTGCTCATAGTTTTCCTAGTCTAGCCCTATATCCTCATGGAGTCACTAAAGCATTTGTATTTGCTGTTCCATATGCTAATGTTTCTTATACATCATAGTTTTATCATCCTCATATCATATATGGGAATTTTCTACATTAGATTGGAAGAATGACATGTGATTCACATCATAATTTTGCAGCTATTTAGGAAATTGAGTGTGTAACAAATTGTCTTAATTTTTGTACTCTTTGGGAAGGAGTATGCACATATATATTTTCCATTTCATAGTCATTGAATTTAGATCAGGATTTTTCCTCACCGTAGATCTCAAAATTTCTTTCCATAATCGTTTTCTGTAGTCATCCTGATCCCTTGATATTTTTCCTGGGTTGTTTCCTGACCGTAGATCTGAGATGGGATGCGATATACGGATTGTCGAACCATGAAATTTCTCAAATTTTCTTTCAACAATTAGATTTCTTCCTCAATTGTTCCACACCATTGATATCCTTCAATATATTCATGACCATTGATCTCCTATACTGCAGATTTCCTAACTATGACATTTCTCAACGTGTCTTTCCGCACTTAGCTTTTCGCCTCAACTGTTCCGCATTGTTGATTTCCTTCATGCTCTTTGTGACCGTTGATATGAGGTGGAAATAGGATATCGAATATGTGAATTTTTCAAAATATCTTTTCCTAATTTCCACTTTTTGAACCAATATTTCTGCACCGTTGATCTTTTACGAGTGTCTCCTGATGGTCAATCTTCCGGATCGTGAGATGCGGAATGTGGGTTCTCAAAAACTCAAACATTGTTTTCGCAATTCTCCACCTTCCATTTTCTGCACTAATATTTCCGCACCATTGATCTTTCATTGATGTATTTTTGATCGTCAATATTCTAGATCATGAAATGCGGAATGCAAAAATGTGACATTTCCCACATTCTTTTCATGATTATCCACCTTTCAGTTTTCGCCTTCTGATTTCCAACTTCTGTTCAGGTTGCAAAAACCCATTTTACTTTATACCTTGATTTATCTTCTTTTGCTTTCCAACTTCTATTTTTCTTATGAACCGTTGATTTCTTTGCAGGTTCACTTCTAACCATCGATATATGATCTAATGTGGATTGTGGATCCTTCATTTTTCTGTGCAGAAATCATTCTTTAAAATTAACATGCAAACTAAACATTTATCTTGTTTTTGGCAGGTTGATAATTCACACGTATGAGAGCCAAGTGAGAATATGACTTCATGGTTGGGTAGCCAATTCACTAGGAAACATGCCTACTACTGATGAAATTATCATCACACAGATAAACCTTAGTGGACATTTCCAAATGCCTCTTTCAAGCCTATGAATCTGACACAGTCAAATTTCTATCTTCAATACCTAAAGTTCATTTCCTTCATTGTGGCAGACTGATATTTTCCTTATTTGATCACCATAAGGGAAACCAAGAGAAAGGATAGAAATCCATTTCAACAATGAACAAGACCATGCCACCTTTAAACCTTACTGACAAACACACAGCCTCTGGCAGGTATTTCAAAATGGCTTCTCAATCTCCTTTCTAAGACTTAACCAATGTTCTTAATTTGGTCCAATCTGCCTGAAACATTGTTTTGGTAGGTCCATAAATTTTCCTTCAGATTCCTCTAAGACAATATGGAAACATGGTCTGGTAGAAAAAACACCAGTATATAAGATCCCTATTTGCTACAGGAAGTTACTCTAACCCATAGTTTATGGCAGGAAATTCTTAGACCCTTTTAGACCAGTTTTGACTATTTATTCCATATTTAGTCATTTTCTTGATTTTCACCAATCTTCCATATTTCTCTAGAATGATGTCATAACACAACAATGATTTCAACTTCATGCCACATCCTAAAATATGCCATTCCATGCCATCATATATTCCATATCATCATCCATGCCATGCCATGTCATCATATCTCATATCATCATCCATGCCATGTCATCACCACCTTTGTCTTTCACTGAGTTCTTCCTGCCATCGTATTCTTGGTTATTCCTTTGTCATTACTGAACGCCTTTGACATCGATGAAAACTATGTTCTCAACAATATACCCCTTTGGCATTGATGGCAACATCTAAATTTTCTCCCCCTTTGACAACAATGGCAAAGGATAACCTGTTATGCTATTAAGGATTTCCTATGTTTCTTCTTTCTAACAACTCCCCCTGTCATCAAATATCCCCTTTTTTAATTAAACTTGGTACTAACCAATGTATTATCATTTAACATTTCATTTCTTTCAACAGGTTCTTGAATGATAGATCCATAGACTCCCCATGTCACTGTACTTCCTCTCCTTTGTCAATATTTTTATGACAGAGTTTACACTCGTCATTTTCTTCCACACACTATTCTCCCTTTTTTTTAAAACTATATTATGTAACTTGCTCCTCTTAAGAAGTCCTCACATAATCCTTTTTTTGACATAACAGTATTTAGATGGGTTGTCACTGGATTTAGTCCGGATCTAAATTTGGTAAAACCGCTAATTAACTTATTGGAAAGGGCCTTGGGGAAAGTGAGTTACGCAACGTCGCAGAAGCTGCGCAAGGGCAGATTGGTGCGATAAGCGGAAGAATAACTACTTTTTGAATATCTTATGTATATTTTGAACAGGTTTTGTTGCAATAGGTTAGTAGTGTTTAGAAGTCAATTAGTAGTGGACCTTCAATGTAAAGGTTTAATCCTATTTATAGATCTATTTTGGAGGAGATTAAGGGGGCGATAGTGCGTGATTGTATAGATAATATCTAGTGAGATCTATTTTATGGAGAATTTTTTGTCTTAACTGTGATTTTATCTGGGTTTCTTCCTAATGTATGCAGTTTGCGGTTTTGGAGAAGAATTGTGTAATGCAGTACATTTGCACAAGGTTAATATGATGCAATGAGTATGGCTCAATTCTTGTCTGTTGTTACAGATATTTTATGATGCTATAACTTTGTTTTGTTAATGGAATAATATAGATGCGATTCAGTCTCTTTCTGCTATATCGATGCGATCTGTTGCTTTTGTGTCGATGCAATCTATGTTTCTATAACTGTTTGATGCACTATGAGTAATGATGTTCCATGAATAATGTTGCGATATTGTGATACTGTGTGATGATTGCTTAAGTTATGGTGTCCCTCCGTCGGATCCCCCCATATCCTCCTCTCCCACTGTCGGAAACTTGGTTCTGATAGCTCTCCCTTGAATGCCTCGGGTGAGACCTCATCTGCTCCGCAGATGCTACTGGGCAGGGTAAAACCTGTCTGGGCTAGTGCTTAGGGAGGTTACGCTGTAGGGCGTCGACATAGTGGGAACCTCTGTTGACGAATCTTTGTTGGTGGGTTTTTCCAACAAATGGTTTCATTTTCGGGGCCGAGTTACAAATAAAAGGGGGATATGTTCTGGCATCCGAATCGATCAGAGATTAAGGGATCGTTTGATCTGAAGTTGCGGTAGTTTTCTGAAGCTGAAAAACCAGAATCATAAGCTATCGACGAGCCATTGGTTGGATAAATATATTCACGATGGTCCCCATGAATGGTTCTTTTTTGAATTCCCTTTAAATTTTGCTGAGCGGAAGACCAACTTTCAAGGAGGAGAGTTGACATCCTAGACCCCAGCATTAATCCAGGTGCTCCAAGAAACCAACAATAAGGCATCGCGAGTAGTCGAGGTATCGTTGGAGAGTATCTTAGAAGGATACATCACTGAGTTTTCCATTGATACTAATAAATATTTTAGCGAAGCAGAAAGGGAGTTTTTCAGTGGACCACATGGAAGATTCTTATTGTCGCTACAACTGTCGATTAAGAAACTAGTATGTGAAAAGGGTATCCTAAAGATGGACCAAGAGTAGTGGAACTCTAATGTGTAGGGGATGTAGGCACCGTGACAGAAAGGGGGGAAATGCATAAGGAAGTAAGGGGTAGATGGGCATGAGTTATGATGAGAATGTAAAGGTCACCGAAGAAACAAGTGGTTGTATGAGGGGAGGAGCAAGGTTTTGAGAAAAGAGGTAGAGGCCAGGAAATGGTCCTACTGAAGTCAAAGTGCGATACCGTGAAGAATAACCACATGAGACGAAGTGACATTTTTGTGACGACCAGGACATACAGGCCCAAGATACACCTGAAAGAACGACAGGAGAGAACCCCAGCAGTAACGTGTCTACTCCTCTGTGCACTACTCAACCATAAGGAAGGATCGTACATTCTACGTGACTTGCTCGACGTGTCAGCAACTATCTAGTAATAGAGCACCAGCAGGAGGAAGAAGGTCTACAATGGTAGGAGATGAAATGAAGTTGCCGATATTCAATGGAAATGGCACCGACAATCCAGAGTAGTACTGGTTCTTATGTGAAGCGATCTGTACTGCTCGACAAACTATCGATGATGATGTCAAGAAAAGTCAGCTAGCCACTACTCTGAGGGGCCGCGCGTTGGAATGGTTTATGAGATTCACATGGGTGCCTCAAGGAAGTACTGCAAAAACATTGGATGAGATCAGAACAGGGATATTTGAGTAATTTAAGAAGCTGAAGTTCAAAGCTCAGTACATTACTGAATTAAAAGAGATCAAACAATTCCCCAATGAAACGATTTTGGATTTTGATCAGCGATTTAAGACAGTGATGGCTAGGGTCAGTTTTCAGATGAGTGACATTCAACATAAAGAATGGTTTATCGTGGTGCTTGTCCCTCATATCTGACAACCATTAATGCAGCAAAATATTGCGACACAAAGCGAGGCTTTGGAGACCACGATGAAATTGGAGGCATCACCAATAGGGGAAACCACTGTTGGAATGAATTAGATTCAGGACCAGTTGGCCAATTTGATGTTGCAATTACAAGAAATCAAAAAGTCCAATGAAGATCGCGATGATCTTTGGTGCACCCATTGCCATGCAAGCGGACATACCAAGGATACCTGCCTGGCATTTCAGAATTATTTGCTGTCTGGAGCCCCCAATCTATTGAGTGGTGTTGGTGCACCATGGTGTCACATCTGTCAGGTCTATGGGCATCGACATGAGAACTGTGATTATGTGCAGAAGATGGTTACCAAAGAAGAAAGTTTGTACTATACGTTTTGTTGGTTAGTTGGACATGATGACAAAAACTGCCATGCTTATGCTCTGCTCTAGGGAAGGACGTATGATTCAGAATTTGTGAAAGGGGAGAACCCCCAGATAGCGCAAGAACAGCCATAAGCAGTACAACTAGCAGTACAGGTACTGTATACACCACTTCCTCTGTTGTAGTTTGTCCATGTGCAACCACATCAACAATTTATAGCGGAACCGCAGTTCGCACCACAACCGCAAATGGTGGTACAACCACAGTATAACGAGGCACCACGACTACAATATAATCAACCACAATATGTTCAAGCCACGCACTATGTCCAGCAGCAAACTAACCCACCATAGCAACAAATGGACCAACCAAGGTATCAACAAGGAAGAGTCCGAGGAGGATTCCGCGGAGGGTTCAGAGGTCGAGGAGGAGGATTTGGCCATGGAGGAGGATGAGGTCGTGAATCAATCCAGTGCTACACCTTCGGGGTATTTGGGCATTACCAAAGGGATTTCCCTCATGCGCAGTGCACATACTATGTAGCCAGCAATCATAATGTTGAAAATTTCCCTCAGTTGATTGCGAAATGGCAGGCATGAAAAATTCCTCAGTTATAGAATGCGAAGAATCAAAATCATCCTGCATTCCAAGTACAGAACTAGTCGATAATGTAGAACTAGGTCCCACCACAGAATCAGCCTTAGAACCCACATCAGACACATAAAACCTAATGAATCAACCATTGAATAGGAACTCGCCTTTGAACCAAAGATCGATAATTTCCAATATTTAGGCCGAGTTGCAAATAAAGGATGTCGACGTGGGGATTGTCACTCGCATTGGTGCGACAACTAGAGATTATGGACCACGACTACAAGTTCGGCTCGATGGTAAGAAGAAGGTGGCATTTGATATTGCGATAGAGAAAGATACCTTCTTTGATGCAAATAATTAAATCGAAATAAATCCAGGTAAGTTACCAATTATTGATATGCCTTCCGCTTTCGACCCCTCCATAGAAGCAGGACCATCACGACAGCATGGTATCCTGCGCAAGTTCTTTGAGAGTTGTCTATCACTAGCGAGGGAGTCAGATGCCATTCTTGAGCTTGAGACATTATTGCACCTCTCAGATAAGACAGTGAAGGATTATGTTGTGAATTCCTTGCATAAAAGGAAGACCGACAAGGAGATGAGGTTGAATATCCAGATTGGAGATTATGAGGTTGACCTGGTCATAATCGACCTTGGATCAAATGTAAACATCCTGATGAGGAAAACCTGGAAATTGATGAGAAATCCAACATTGGGATGGTCACTGGTACAACTACATTTAGCAAACCAGGTGAAGGTTCATCCCATTGGTCGTGTTTCAAACTTGGTTGTTAACATTGAAGGTATTAAAACATGGGATGATTTTGATGTGATAGAAGTTGTAGGAGATGGTGGTTCCTATCCCGTGCTGCTAGGGATTGGATGGGATAATGTTAGCATGGTAGTTATCAACTTCAAAAAACATATTATGACATTTGAAAAACAGGATGTTAGGGTCATTTCTCCTATAGACCCTCAGGAAGGACAACGATTTATCAAACCTGTAAAGGAGGAAGTCGAGAGAATTTGGGATCATGCTTATAACATCTCTGAGGACTATATTCATCCTACTGTCAATGGAAAACTTGGATGGTGCAGCGCAAGTCCTGCATCCTCCAAATATAATGGTGCTCTAGAAAATTGGCAAAATCAGTTGCATGAGGTATCATTCAGAAAATGTGGATTGATTACACAATCTCTCTGACATATTGCAACTGAAACTGTCGATTTTCCCATTTATGAAGGACTGCCGAGACTATCTGAGTTCTTTCAAGAATTTGAAGAAAAAGTGTTTGAACTATAAAGGATACTGGCTCTTGATGTAGCACTGAAGGATACTCTGGCTCGATGGTGGGAGACACACAAATGGATGATCCATGACTGGGAGCAGTGTCGCAGGTTAATGATGGTTTGCTTTGGCGACATAGAGGTCTATCATGCTGGGAGATAAGATGGATGAAATGACCCCTCCAGTCATCTGATTGAGTGTCAGACATTATGGACATCACGACCCAGAGATGAGTGGGTTCACACTTTTGTTCATATTCTAGAAGAGATGCCAATATCCTGGTATGTGGCAGCAGAATTGTGTAGAATCATTACCACTTGGGAGGAGTTGTCAGTTTTCTTTGTGTAAATGTTTAGCTTCTAGGACACCAACCCTATGATAGGCAACGCTTTACACATTATCCATGACATAGTACTAAAATTCATCCCTGTTGCATACTCCGTTAATCCTCATGCAAATTGCTCCATCCAATCCATGATGACATGCTACAACTTATCCGGGGAACCTAAAGATGATGATGAGCTGTAGAATGTTAATATTCCAGAGTTCAAAGGAAGCCAGGGTGTTGCATCTCCCGACGTACCGACGGAATCGATGAACTAGTCGCTAAGGATTCAGCAAGTTAACATTAGGTTGGTAGAGAATCCTAAATTTGCTAATGTCAGAGAGTATTGGGGTGAAGAGACAATGGCCAAAATCATAGATCTACTGCATGAATTCCAAGACCTTTTCCCAACATGATTTTCAGAGATGAAGGGGATACTCGATGACTTGGGGGAAATGAATATATTCTACTCAAACCATTTTCCAAACCAGTACGCCAGAGGCCATATATACTGAACCCGCGATACAAGGATCGTATTAAAGCTGAGATCGATAGGATGCTCGATGCTAGGATCATCGAACTTGTAGAAGAATCTGAGTGGATAAGCCCGATGGTGTTCCAAGATAAGAATACTGATGAAATCTACATTTGTGTTGATCTGAGCAAGTTGAATGATGCGTGTGTACATGATCCATTCTCGACTCCTTTTATAGATGAAGTCCTGGAAGGTGTAGGTAGCCAGGAGGTATATTCCTTCACAAATGGATTTTTTGGATACCACCAGATCTGGATTGTGAAGAAGGATCACCATAAGACTATGTTTGTCACTGATAGGGGCTATTTCCAATATACCATCATGCCATTTGGGCTGAAGAATGCACCCGATGTATTCTCCCGCATAGTTGTCGCTGTATTTAAATATTTTATTCAAAAATTCCTGCAGGTATATATGTATGAATGGACTGTCTATGGATTGGTTAAAGACCATCTGGACAATCTGCGATTGATGATGGAATGGTGTAGGTAGCATCAGATTGCATTGAATTCAAAAAAATGTATTTTCTATGCACCCTTTGGCATGCTACTTGGGAACAATGTATGCAAAGAAGGTCTGTTGGTAGATCCAGTGAAGATTACGCTAATCCTCAGTTTACCACCGCTAATGAATGTAAAGATGCTTCGGGAAACTCTGGGACATACGAGATACTATCACAAGTTTATAAGAGGCTACGCTGCGATTACCACTCCCATGAAAAAGTTGTTAAAGAAAGACGCTGCATTTGAATGGACTCTGAAATGGCAAGGAAGCTTCGATACCCTAAAGACCATAATGGCCTCTGCTCCAACACTGGTCTTCCCTGATTTGAATAAAGAATTCCACATGGATTTTGATGCTTCTTCTATTGCGCTGGGGGTTTTTCTTGCATAGCCAGGTGATGGCGACTTGGATCATCCAATAGCATATGCCAATAGAAAGTTATCATTTGCTGAAAAAAACTATACCACGACCGAAAGGGAAGGCCTGGAAATGGTTTATGCTCTGCAAAAGTTCAGGAACTATTTGTTGGGAGGACATTTCAAGATGTTCACTAATCATTCTAATTTACAATACCTAGTTAATAAGCATGTGTTGCGGGGGGGGGGGGGGGGGTGTTTGTAGTTTGTTGCTTTTGTTCCAAGAGTTTGATTTTGAAATAGTCATAAATCCGAGACGGTTGAATGCTGGCCCAGATCATCTATCACATGTTGTGAATGGTGAATAACCTACCAATATTGATGATGTCTTTCCAGATGCACAATTGTTCCAAGTTGATGTCGCAGATGATCACTATGCACCAATTATTCAGTTTTTGTCTACTGGTGTCTCCCCAGCATACATGTCGACAAGTTAAAAGAAGCAGTTGGTCATAAAAGCCTATGATTTTCAACTAATTGCTGGACAGTTATATAAAATTGGACCGGATGAAATATTGTGATAGTGCATCTTACTGCATGAGCAGGGTCCCATTCTAAAAGAAGCACATGCAAGAATCGCGGGAGGTCACTATGGAGGCCGCGCTACTACATGGAAAGTGTTGCGTGCTGGGCTATGGTGGCCCAAGTTGCATAATAATGCCGCAGATTATGCAAGGAGTTGTGATTTCTGCCAACGGGTTGGTAAACCAGCGTGGAGGGATGAGATGCCACTGTGCTGCAAGTGACTCTGCAACCATTTGATAAATAGGCCGTAGACTTTGTGGGTCCTATCAGTCTGTCAGGTAAGCACACTGGCACCCACTATATTATTATAGGAACTAACTACTTGACTAGGTGGGAGGAATTTGCACCAGTCGTTGATTGTACCGCTGCAACAGCAGCAGAGTTTATTTTTGAGAACATTGTGATGCAATTTGGGTGTCCTAGAATTCTGACGAGTGACCAGTGCAGTCACTTTGTCAACCGGATGGTAAAAGCGCTAACTGAAGAGCTCTAGATACAACATAAGAGTATTACACCATACCACCTGCAGGAAAATGGTATTATTGAGTCCTTCAACAAAATTTTGGAAACAAAGCTGACCAAGGTATGTAACGATAACCGTGATGACTGGGATTTACAACTTCCTGCAGTTCTATGTGCCTATCGTACTACTTGCAAACAACTCACAAGTTAGACACCATTTAAGTTGGTTTATGGGCAAGAGGCAATCATGCCTATGGAGTACATTGTTCCTAGATTTCCGATTGCCACAGCAACAAGAATGGATGATGCAAAGGCATTAGAAGAACATGTTGTGCAAATGATTCATCTTGAAGAAGATCGTTTCATCATTGGTTTCCAACAACAAGTTGCGAAGGATTAACAGAAGGCATGGAATAATCGCCATATTAAGCACAAATAGTTTGTGACGGGAGAGATTTGGTGCTATTATACAACAGTAAGTTCATCAAGCATCTAGGTAAATTACAAATGCACTGGTTAGGTCCCTATCTTGTTCAGTCCATTACATCTAGCGGTGTAGTTCAGTTAGAACAATTTGATGGCGCAATGTTGAAAAAGCTCATTAACAGGAGTCGCTTGAATCCCTATAGAACAGTTTCGGCAGTGCGCACCACTTGAGGTGTTAAAAAAAATATGAAGATTTTAGTTCAACACAGCAGGGCGAGCCCCGGGGAAGAGGCTATGTAATGTTAAAATTATTAGCGGCAATCGATTGACCAGTTGTGCCAGTTGTAGGGATGTGGGGTGGTCAGAGCAAGTAATAAATGTAGGTAGTTAAACGAGTTGGCTGGCGACACTTGTTGAAGCAACCTGGATTAATGGGTGATCTGACCGTTAGAAGAATAAGATCATCGACGGATTTGGCATCATTAATACTCGATTTAGCAATAATGGTGAAGTGATATTTGGTAATGATGAATTTGGATTGGAAGTGGCTATAAAACACAACGTGGGATGCGTTGGATGGAATTCTTTAGTTGCATGAGCAAAAGTAGAAGGTGAATTTTGTGCAGAGTGTTGAGTGAAGTGTAGTTCAAGCTGTAGAGTGTATTTTCAGGTTTTTAGGGGTAAGGGATGCTAAGCAGCCTTGATGCCATAGAAATTTCCGGTGAGTATGAGTCCCCTATTCAGACCACGACTGTGGAAGAATAAATTATGTGTATGCCAGTGGGTCATCATCCATTCCTAAGAAGAAGCGACAGACTCAGAGACCCAGTCCTATGCCACCAGAGAAGAGGAAAACTCACACGTCTGCGAAGATGCGGGGAGAAGGCACTGCATAGATTGGGCCATTGAGCTCAAAAGCTGTTGAGTCCGTGGAACCCTGGGGTGTCTCCGTGCATGATGTTTTGGGATACGTTGCTCCTACACATCAAGGAGCCAAGCCACGACAACCGTCAAAGAATAAGAAGTACCTGTCCAAGTTGCCAGCGCTGACGAAAGGGATGACGTGCTCAATCGACATCATCCCTGCGTTGATCAAGTGCAAGTTTGATGATCATGACCTGCTCTTACTTAAATATGTATGGGAAAAGCCATATGAATCCATGCCCATGGCACATGGTGGCCCCATTCAACAAATTTCGAAACCATGGGCTAGTGGGTTAGACAAGTCTGGGTTATTGGGGCTCATCAATATGCCCCATTTTGGCCGCTTGAATGAAGCACATGCATGTGTAAAGCAACTATTGGCGTGTTTCCATGGAGGGATGCTTTGGCTGAATACGCCGATCCCTATCACAGTCGACTTGATTGCAAGCATTACTAGTTTTCCAAAGGCTCGGGAGGACCCGAAACAGTATATTCGTAGAAGAGATACAGACAAAAAACTTGTGAAGCAGCTGAAGGAGCGCTTTGGTTTACAACAAGGTGGTCGCACTTATCACATTGACAGTATTAACTCATAGATGGTGCGCATTGACACAAGAATTCTAGCCACCAAGGTTGTTCATAGCAATCGACCAGTCCAATGCAATTCAGGTGTTGTCGCTTGTGCCCATAAATGTGCTGAGGGGGTACAAATGAATTGGTCTCTATTTTTGTTGAATCAGTTGCTTGAAGATGCACTTGCTGCTCAGACTGGGTGACCCTTTTCTTATAGTTGGATATTGATTCTATCGCTCTTGTTGCTTGGATGGAACCTGAAGACTACCAACCAATGGCGGTTGAGGTAGTCAAGGTTTGTCGCGGTGCCCACTATCATAACCTATGGTGGGTCAAAGAGCCCAATCGACAAACAGATTGTGCCATTCATTTCTAGTTCTATTGGTAAGCATTGCAAGTTGCTGCGCATTTCCGTTCCTAGAGTTTCTCCCTATGCCGCTGTTAGCACTCAGAATGTACCTAGGTTGTAAAAGATAAATTCCAAGGTAACAGTAAAACCACTTTTAGAAAGAAACTGGCTTTTCTTTCCAGAGAGGGATCTCTCAAATACAGATTTAACAAGGCCAGATATAACTCAACACTCAAAGATTGTATAAATGGTTGAAACAACAAGTAACCATTGGGCAATGGAGTCACATATACATAAAGATATCACAAAGACATATGCATGAGATTTTGTCAAAGGCAAGATAACCATTCCATCACAGTCATTCATTTAGTTCGGGTGAAATAGAAGAGACAATGAAACAATCCATTAATACAGAGCATCAAAGATGAATTCTATATTAACTTTAGTAGAAAAATGTATAAAATATCTGAAATGATGATCAGAGCATAAACGATATGAATTCTAACCATTCAACACTATGCTTAAGATATGAAGAAAAATAGAATGAAGTGTTACACTGGAAAAACAATCACAGAAAAAGAGAAATACGGACTGCAATGTAAATGGCGCAGGAATCTCTGATAACTCTTATCCATTCGCTTTGTTATTCAAAATATACGTCTTCAAAAAAACATTCAACAACAATATGGGTTCCAACCCCCATCATATAAAATAGATGCACTTATATACATAAAATCATTTCATCTTCCAAGAAGATTTATAACTGAATAATCGGCTTAATCAAAGTATTGTAACTATATTCCTAACTCCTAGGAATAAATTACTAGCTTCGATCCTAACAGATAATTAAGTTAAAATCAACTCGGTAACATGGCCTCGTCCAAGCAGCTCCTCAGCGTGCAACACATGTCTTCATGAATGAAGGATATACTTTGTTTTTTCGAATCTTTCTATGGCTCTCCATTTCTTTGCGCTTGGAATATCATATTCGATCATTCACGAATGGACACCTCCAGCTCCATGTAGGCTTCATAAGACACCTTAGGAAACCTTCCCCTGATGATTAGGAATTTTTGTAGTATCTCAAAGTCTTCCGTTAGCTTATCCATGATGACTTTACTTGTCAGCCTTTTTTCCAAATCGTCAAATTTGGAATGATCCATGTGGCTTTGTACCAACAGGTTGTGATAGTGCTCTTGAGAAAACATTCGTCCCTCTTCATCCCAAAAGGAAGGAATCCCGTCTTCGAATAGTTCTTTGAAAGCCTGCTTGAAGTCATTAACCTGTGAGATCATTTCATCAGCTTTGTCCTGGACTGCCTTCATTAGATGATGCTTATGGATAAACTTTTTGGCCCACAGTACCATTGCTATCTTGTCCTTTACTCCTATATCATGCAACTTTTGGTATGTTAATGAATTTAAGAAGTTTAACGCATTCTGGGCTGTGGCAAGGGGTTTCCTCTCCATAGTTTCATTTACTAATTTCAGTATTTGATTGGCCAAATTGATCAATATGCTTTGATCATCAATGTAGTTCAAGTAATGCCTGAATTTAGTAATTTCTATGGATAATGCATCCCAAATTATGTGCTTTGCTCCCTGGAGAGGACCCTTTCCTATGTTTCTTTCTTTCAATTCATTACATTTCTTTTGTAGCTGATTTCTATCTTGCAATATTTTATTTTTATTTTCAGTAACTTTGGCCAGCTCGGATTTGAATTTTTCATTTTCTACCTTTAATTCTCTTATTTCTTCATCTTTTAGGCTGACCTGGGACATAGGCACTAGTAAGTCATCTACAGAAAAATCATTTAATGGTTTCTCAATATTCACAATGGACAGGTCTTCATCAATGGGAGTCTAGCTCATCAATTCCTCCATGATCTCTTTTTCATCGTTCTGGTCCTTTTTTAGTAGGGAGATTTGTGCTATTAGCTCATCCCGCTCTATTTCCCATTTGTCTTTTTATTCTTGTAATTTGATAGCCTTTCCTTTATGCTCCATCATATCCTGGTGAATATTGTCCTTCTCCTCTTGTAATGCCAATAATTCTGATGATTGGACATGTTCTGTACTTGGGATCTTCAACCTTTTCTTCAAAACCTGGAGGGCATTGTCCTTTTCTTCTAGAAGTCTTTTGATTGCCTGGGTGTTGTCTCTTTCATTTCCTGAGCTGATAATGTCTACTTGTAGCTTTTTAAATTGAATGGAATTGGCCTTATTTTCAACTTTCTCATGTTTTAACTGAACTTCTAGCTTGTCTACCAAAATTTGTAACTTATTAACTCATCATAACATGCAATAAATCTGAATAAATAATGTCACCAGTTTTTTTATGTAGTTGTATTTTGTCTGGCACACTAATCTTGTCTAGTCTCACTTCCATTTGTGACATCTTCTTATCACTTACCATGGCCAATTTAAAGGTATTTCTTTCCAAGTCCTGGGTAGAGATCAAAGAAGTCTTTGGGTTACTTAGACTTCTTATCCGTGGGAGTAGATCCCTTGTCTCTTCTAAGGACTTTTTTGCTTCTCCACATAACTGCGCATGAGATCCTCTTTGGACTTAAAAACTGGGATTGATTCTAAATTGTCTACACCTTTAAAAGAAAACTGATTCACCTGTATAGCTTTTGTAGGGACTAAAACAACTCTTTTTAAATCATCTGAAATAACTTTACTTAAAGATTTATCATCTTGAAACAACCTGGCCTTTTTATGTGAATCATTTGTTGATGTATATGTAACTTCAGAATGTATTCTTCTATGTATCTTATGTATTGTAACCTGATGTTTATTCCAGGATGTTTCTATTATGTATTTGAGTCATGTGGTCATGCCCCGATGTTCCGATCGGGAGGATTAATAATGTAATCAAGTCATATCAAGTCATTAGGTAAGTCCCCACAGTTTCGGGGCACTTGAGTTATTATACAATAATTAAGGTGTAGGCTCGAGTAGTAATTATTAGGATGAGCCTACGTGTGAAAAGGCAATTCAAGTGAACGGATGAATATAAATAGAGAGTGAGAGTCTCTCTATTTATCACTTGTGAAATACATCACTTGCTCTCCCAAGTGTGGCGCACTACTGGAGAAGGAAATTTTGGGACTAGACAGAAGACAGAAGACTACTGCTGTTTTGGGAGATCTCTTACTATTTTGGTGTTGATTCTATCTTAGATGAAGTTGCAGGGTTTTCTCCTTTATGGTTTCCCCGAGGAAAACTCTTTGTGTCTCTTGTCTCTTGTGATGTGCTTGTGTTTTATTGCTATGCTTGTTATTCTCTCAGTGAAAAGATCCTAAGATCATAATGCTAGCTTAAATGTGATGAAAAACTAACATGGTATCAGAGCTAACCTGAGAAGAAGACATTGTGAAGCTCCAGGAACTAGGGCTTCCTATTTTATGGATCTTCCTCCACATATTTTCAGCAAAAGTATGCTAAGATGACTCCCCATTGAAGGGTGCATCTTTCTGTCGATGCGGAATTCAATCTCAAGCATTTTCAGTTTTGATGTGGAAATTAGGGCTTTCTACAGAAGAGGAATTTTTGAGTGAGACTAGCATAGGGTTATTATCCTCATAAAAACCAAAGTTTAGATACCTGGATCAAGAAATTTGGTTGGGTGAAACTCCAGGAAAGTCAAACCCTAGTTTGACCCTGAGCTAGGAGAAACCCTAAATACTAAAACTGCTAATTTTTGGTACAGTCGCTATATTCCGAGATTGGAGAAGTCTCAGAAGCTGAAAATTGCAGGGGCTGAATATAAAATCCTGATGAATCTTGTGTCCAAAAATCAGACTCAAATGTACTGTAATCCAAGAGATATGATCTATCCAAGTTAGGGTTCCAGCCTCTTCCAGAATTCATCCCTAAACAGGACATCTGGGGAGATCTGCAATATAATGAGCTACAAAGGTCCAAATGGAATTCCTGAAGATGTTATAGAAATGGCATGGAATTTACTTTTGTTTTTCTGAATATCAGACTCAGAATATGAACCAGTGACACGTGGCATGCCGTACAACTTCGCTGTTCTAAACAGTCCTGTAACAGGTCACCTTGGGAAAAGGATCCTAAATCCCAAATGGTGAAACAAATTCTGATGAAACCTACGGTTTTGGATCAGGAACATGCGAGGTTACCTCCGTACGCAATTTTAGACACAGAGGATCAGTAATTTCAGAGATATCACAGAAACAGTAGAAGGAATTTCTGCAGAAGAAATCAGTAAATTAGGGCTTCCTGTTTCGGGAGCTTCCCTCCACTGTTTTCAGAAAAGGAGTACATTGGACAGCTCCATTTGAAGAGATCTATCTGTTTGTCAAATAAGATCTAAAATTTTCCAAGTTTTGAAAATGAGGGTTTCTGCGACAAACCCTAGATCAGTGAACTCCGGGACAAGGACGGACACCTCAAATCGGTAAGATCTAATCTTTTGTATTTCCATTTCAGGTTCTCATTTCAATATGATCTATCACAATAGCTTGATGATAAGCTTGGTGAAGTTGACAACTTCCAAGCATAGAAGTATTTGATCTCTCTAAAGTAACTGGATTGGACACCTACATGAGTATAGAGGTTCCAGTTTCAGAGGGAGACGAGGCCAAAGAAGACATCATGCTCATGCTGCAGAGGATGATGGACCATCCAGAAAGAGATCCATATATGAAGGTGAAGA
>LPNX010719264.1:55461-67149 GCA_001517045.1 Pseudotsuga menziesii | reverse complement strand
TTTCCACAGATGATAGTAGGTGTGTCCTATCATGCTGATGGTTGTAAGTGCTGAGCCATTTCACAGATGATAGTAGGTGTGTCCTATCATGCTGGTGAATGTGAGTACTAGGCCTTTCTGATGGGATTGTAGTTTACTACATGATCAGAAGTGAGTGCTGGGCGTGCCTTTCTGACGAGCAGGTTAGATGTAAGTGCTGGGCGAAGACCTACATGAGGGTAGGCCTACAACTAGCATGAAAAAGGGGTGGCTCTGTAGAACTTCCTATGACGAGAAGAATCATGAGATAGCACCAGTGTTGATCTAGATCGAGTGATGATCCAGATCCAGTAATGATGATCCAGCAGTGATGATCCAGATCGAGAGATGATCCAGATCCAGATCCAGATCGAGTGATGATCCAGATCCAGTCCAGTGATGTTGATCCAAATCGAGAGATGATCCAGATCCAGTGATGATGTTCGATGATGATCTAGATCGAGAGATGATCCAGATCCAGTGATGATGATCCAGATCGAGAGATGATCCAGATCCAAATATGACTTGAAGAAAAAGATGACTTGAAGACGAAGATGACTTGAAGACGAGATGATCCAGCTGATACAGAGAAGAAGACCAGTGCTGAAAATTGTGTCGAAAGAATACCTTCCTAGTTAAGAGGGAGTGTTGATGTATATGTACATTTGGAATGTATTCTTCTATGTATCTTATGTATTGTAACCTGATGTTTATTCCAGGATGTTTCTATTATGTATTTGAGTCATGTGGTCATGCCCCTATGTTCCGATCGGGAGGATTAATAATTTAATCAAGTCATATCAAGTCATTAGGTAAGTCCCCACAGTTTCGGGGCACTTGAGTTATTATACACTAATTAAGGTGTAGGCTCGAGTAGTAATTATTAGGTTGAGCCTACGTGTGAAAAGTAAATTCAAGTGAATGGATGAATATAAATAGAGATTGAGAGTCTCTCTATTTATCACACTTGTGAAATACATCACTTGCTATCCCAAGTGTGGCACACTATTGGAGAAGGAAATTTTGGGACTAGACAGAAGACAGAATACTACTACTGTTTTGGGAGATCTCTTACTATTTTGGTGTTGATTCTATCTTAGAGGAAGTTGTGGGGTTTTCTCCTTTATGGTTTCCCCAAGGAAAACTCTTTGTGTCTCTTGTCTCTTGTGATGTGCTTGTGTTTTATTGATGTGCTTGTTATTCTCTCAGTGAAAAGATCCTAAGATCATAATGCTAGCTTAAATGTGATGAAAAACTAACATCATCCTTATCCACTTCCATGCTTTCAACTTCAGAAAGACTCCCTTTAACCAAAATATTAGGACCCTCTGTCACTTGAGATACTGCAATCGGTATAGTACTTGTATTTTCATCTGTGAAATGGCTTGTTTTTATTCGCCTGCTTTCTTAGGGAAATTATATGATGGGGATCATAATTTACCCTTTTCTCCTTTGGAAATTCCATACTTTCCAAAAAAATTTCTATAAACACTAGAGCACCTTTATTTTTGAAAATAAAAGAACCAACTTTGAGGGGGAACTTGATATTTGAAGATTTCTTAAAAGCTCCAAAGTGTTCTTCTTCTGCATGTACTCTTTGTCTCATATACTCTAATGCAAAAATCCTGGGAGTAAGAAACGCAGGCAATCTATAAGGCTCCCATGTAAACCCATATATTCTTAAAACAGTGCAATCCCTGTACAAAAACCAATCTCCAACCCTATCCTCAGGTGAGGATTGCATCATGTTTTCCATCTCTTCCAATAATCGGGGTAACATTTCATCAAAAAACATCTTGTATATTTCTAACATGATAGAATTTGCAAATTCAAACATGTTGATTTGCTTGGGCAAATCTGAAGAGAATAAGGTACTTAAAAACTGCAATTCGGTGACGTTCTAACATAGCAACATGTTCAGCAAATAAGTTTGAAACTTGAAGAACCTGACCTTTGGAAACTCACTCAATTGAAGATGTATGGCTTCCGCTAAGTACTCATCTAAACTGAGTACATGAACTGACTGAGACTCAGAACTTAATGAACTTATTTTTAATAGAAATCCCAAAATGACATCATTTACATGGCAATCATCATCTAGACCTAAAACTTGACAAACTAAGGACACAACTAACTGAACTTCATCTTTGAAAATGTGAACAGGATAGGGCAGAAAGAGACCATCTAGTGATTGACCATTTTTAAGGATACTTGAAAAGAATTTACAATGGACCTCAGTTTCACAATTTTTATACACCTCGGCTAAAATGGAGTCATTTACAGGTTCATGACTATCAGGGTAGTTATCAGGCAAGTTCAGGTTTTCACGAATGACCTTGGCATCAATTTTACACAGTATCCTAGACGTAGACTGACTTACGATAATTCTCTGAGAAGAAGAATAATTAATTGTGCACCATTCCTCGAACTTGGGAAAATGCAGGGTCTGTTCAACAACAAAATAATATAAAAATGACTTACAGGCATTTAGGATATCATTACCCTGTGAATTGTACTACCATAACCTCTCTTTGCTAACTGATACACTTCCCATAGACAAAAAAGGGTCACACACTCCTCTGTCTCTGTCAACCAGGTCTTTATCATCCAAAATACGACTAAACCCTTGCAAATCTTTTCCTTTTTCCATAATTCAGACAACAATGGTAATTAGGTGGATGAATTTCAGGCGTCCGGGACTTATCTGTTACTGTGGCTGCATGTATTCGGGAGTGACTATTGAGGTTGGCGAGCACGAAGGTCCTTTTCATTCGTTCGGTGCAAATAAAAAACAATTCTTGAACAAGTCAACTTTGTTTATATAAGACCCCACTCTGGAGACCCCCTTTAGTGGTTTCTGCCAAACCGCTTTTGCCCGCGGAATGCACCACAAGTTTCCGCATGTACTATGGTTTGCATTCCACTACCACCTTTTGTCTCCAACCACCGTGCAACTTCCTGCTCCAGATCCGTCAACGATCGTTGATATATTTTGCCTTTATTTCCTAGCCATCGGATGAAGCAACACGTACCTTATTCCACTGAGCTCCTTTTTTTTATCAAACGTGCAATTCTACAGGGCGGAGTTCACAATGACCATAGATCTTATCGATCCAAATCAACGACCGTTGATCTTCACGTCTCGTCGAACACCCCATATATCCTTATCTTTCTCACATATTTATAAAGAGGACACATTATAATCCTTCTATCTCCCTCTCCTCACTTTACACCGTTGGATCCCGTGATAATTCATCACTTACTCACCCTTTGTCATACCTTTATACCATAATATTTAACCAAAGTTTGACAAGCAATCGTTATTTTCTTTGTATCATGGTCCCTTCGAGCCTCTGCTAGGTAGGGTTGTTAACAACTGGCTCCATCTGGGGATGATATCCTCCTTGCAAGGTATCAAAGAACTTGTAGACCAGGTGCTTGTCTTTAATATTTCACAGTAACTTCCAGAAAACTTATCTTTTTCTTTTTCGTAAATATACATTTTTTATTTTTTATTTTTTCAAAAGGAATGGCATGCCTTCTGAATTTTAGGGCCTTCACCACGGGCTTCAAACACACTTGACCTACCAACCGTATCGACTTGTAAAGAAAATAAATATTTACAGGCTATAATACAAGTTTTACCCTCCTCCTTAGGACAGGTAATGTTTCATATACCTTCCATTTACAGGGTTAATTTCCAGAGGAACCCCATTCGGATATTCTAGCAGAAATGCATTTTGCCCTCTGTATCCAGCAACAACATAAGGACCTACCCACATATGATCAAATTTCCCATGTTTGTCTTCTTTAGGAGCATCCCACTTCAAAACCAAATCATCAATCCGAAACTGCTCTTCTTTGATTCTTCTGTCAAAAGTATTTTTTATTTTTTCTTGATGTAACTGCACCTTTTCATAAGCCTTATTCCTTCGCTCTTCCAACTCAATAATCTGATTTATCCTCCTTTGCATGTGATTTGGTTCTTCTTGCTGATCCTGGAAATATCTCATGACTGGAACACCTAACGACGCTGGAAAAACAACTTCGGTTCCATATACCAGTTGGAATGGAGACATGCCAATTTCCCTTTTGGTACTAATCCAGTCGGCCCATAGGGCATACTTGAGTTTGGTGTGCCATGACTTTTTATTATCTTCCAATAGCTTCCTGATGATCCTTACTAGGCTTTTATTTGAAGATTCAGCTAACCCATTTCCCTTCGGATAATAGGCAGTTGAATGATTGAGACTTATATGATATTTGTGATAGAAGTCAATCATTTTCTTGGACTTAAAAGCAGCTGCATTGTCTATTACTATTCTTTTGGGGCATCCAAATCGAGCCAATATATTTTCCTCAAGAATATCCATGATTACAGTTTCAGTGGCTCTTCTGGTGGGAATCGCTTCAATCCATTTTGTAAAATAATCCGTGGCTGTTAGAATCCATTTGTGTTGTCCTGACGAATTGGGGTTTATCTCACCAATAAAATCCAAACCCCACTGTTGGAAAGGAGCTTCTATTGTTATTGGATTTAAAGGAAGAGGAAGTACCTTTCTCTTACCATCAAAAATTTGGCACTGATGACACCTACTGGTTTCTTCATACACATCTGAAAATAATGTTGGCCAATAGTAACCTGCTCTTAAAATTTTGTTTGCAGTCACCTTCCAAGAATGATGTCCTCCACAATCTCCCTTATGAAATTCTTTGGCTGTTTGCTGAGCTTCATTCTCTAAAAGATAGTTTAGTAATACTCCTCCGGGGTCTTTCCAATAAGGATATTTATTTATGATACAAAATTTGGTAGCTTTCAATTTTATTGATCTTGCCCTTGACTTACTCGATCCTTCTGGTGCTTGTAAATTGCGAAGGACGTAGACAATATCAGAATACCACGGATATGCCACAAAATCAGCCATTACTTCGACTTCTGTATCTAACTGATTAACCCAGTGAGATAGGAAATTAATTTGCAAAGCCTCATAGTTTGAATTATCCAACATCTTTTCTAATCCTTGTCCTTTAACCAGCTTAGTAGGATTTATCTCTATGTCGTATTCCAGTAATGTAGCTATCCATTTTTCCCTTCTGCCTTCTGGATCAGGTTGTGTCAAGATTCCTTTTACTGCAGCCATTGGAACATGTGCAATTATATGTGAATGAAGAATATATACTCTGAAATCCTTCAATGCTTTAACTAAAGCATATGCTTGCTTATCCATGATATCATATTTCAATTCCCCATCCCTCAACATTTTGCTAAAAAATGCTATGGGCTGTTCCAAGTTCTCATTATTCTTCTGCAATAAAACTGCTACTATAGTATATTCTGAAGCATATGAAAATACTAAGAAATATTTGGTAAAATATGGACTCACCAACACAGGAGCATTTGATATTGCTTTTTTGATTTCCCAAAAAGACTTTCTAGCTTCAGCATTCCATTTCACCTCATGACCCTTCTTCAACATATTTGTGATATTCATTAGGATCTCAGCAAAGCTTGGCACAAACCTTCTTAAAAAATTCACTTGCCTCAAGAATGACTGTATTTCCTTCTTACTCCTGGGTTCTCCTACTTTCAAAATTGCACTCACCCTCTCAGGATCAATTTTTATTCCATCCTTGGATATTATATGGCCCAACAACTTTCCTTCTTCCAATGCAAAATTGGACTTCTTTGGGTTCAATGATATACCAAACTTCCTACACTTCAAGAAAACTTTCTCTAGATGATGCAGATGCTCCTTGTCAAATTTTGAATAGACTGTGATGTTATCCATGTAGATTACCACAAAATTCCCACTTTCTCCTGCAAAAGCAATGTCCATAGCTCGCTGGAAAGTAGCTCCTGCATTCATTAGGCCAAAAGGCATTTTTGCATACATAAAAGTGCCCCACAGTGTAGTAAATGCAGTTTTTCCTTGATCTTCAGGTAACACTTTGATCTGATTATATCCAGAAAAACCATCTAACATCGAAATTCTCTCAGCTCCAACTACTTTCTGCAATATATGGTCCATCTTTGGCAGAGGATAATTGTCCTTCATAGAAACTTTATTTAAATTCTGGAAATATATACATAGTCTTATTCCTCCATTCTTCTTTCTAACAGGAACCAGGTTTGCAACCCACTTTGAAAATCTTAGAGTTACAATGATCTTGGCATCAAATAACTTCTTAATTTCCTTCTCAATAATAGGAAGCAACCTAGGGTTTATCCTTCTGAGCTTATGTTTGAAAGGTTTCTCCCCAGGCTTTATAGGAATAGTATGTTGTATGATAGTTGTATCATACTCCTTAAGGTCTTCATAACTCCAAGCAAATACATCTGTATATTTTTTCATTAGTTTCACATATTCTTCTTTTTCTTTTTCAGGAAATTTCTTGGACAATTTTATAATCTTAGGATTCTCTTCAGTGCCAATATTCCTATCTTCAATAGCATTCTCAACAGGTTTTACCTTGGGGTTCTTAGCCACATCATTCTGATCAAAAATTTTTTCTAAAGGAATTAAACCCCTTGGTATGAAATTATTTTTTAATTGAATAATATCCTTACCTCCTAAAGTTCCCTTCAACTTTTCAGTGCCTCCCTTTTCTTTGTCAAGTTCTTCATCATCTTGAAAGTTCTCACCCTCATCATTTTCGGTGTCAATATGAGTATTTACAAATTCTCCTGATAATTCCAAAAACCTTATGATCTGCATGTCGTCTTCAAATACTTGCCAATATTTAGAATTGTCAGGAATAGATGGTCTATTCACAATGTCCAACTGATATTCTTTTTGACCAGCAATAGGGGTTTTGAATTTTCCAGCAGCTACTGCCAGAGAATCTGCCACCATATTTTCATGCTTGGAAACCACTTGAATCGTGTGCTCCGTGAAAAAGTTTCCAATCATATCCCACACTTCGTTCCTATAAGCCCTCATCCGAGGATGCCTTGTTTTATAACTGTTATTCACTTGGTTTATCACCAATTCTGCATCTCCTAAAACTTTTATCCTTTGTTCTCCTAAATCTTTCAAAGCATGCAACCCCAGTAATAAAGCTTCATATTCTGCTACATTATTGGTGCATTCAAATGTTAATTTATACGATAAAGCTTTGAAATCCCGAATAGGAGAAATTATATACACACCATCCCCAGCACCTATTTTTGCAGTAGATCCATCAAAGTACATAGTCCATAAACCTTCCCTTTTTTGTTTTGCCTCCAAAGCATCTTGTACCTTCATCTCTTATTTTTTATCTTCTTCAGACATCTCCTATAATGTGGCTTCTAGATCACACGGCATAGTATCATTAAAGAAAATAGAAGACCCCAAATCAGTATCAACAACATATATATGATGAACTTCAGGTTTATCTTGACTGCTCACTACATAAGGAGTCATTTTTTCACTATACAACCTTCTTCTCCCATCTTGAATAGGAATCGTAGCATATGACATATCCATCTGTAAACTACCTTTTAACTTCCAGGTCCAAGATCTTGACAACAATACCCCAAATTTAGGTGGAATATCTACTACTACCACATCCATGACTATAGTTTTAGATGACAACTTGTTCAGAGTCACTACCATATCTTTGATCAAACCAAGGCACTTTACTCTTCTAGATTCAAAAGAATACAAATCCTTATAGGGTCTTGTCACTTCTAGTCCCAAACTTTCAACTACTCTCTTCGGCATTAAATTATGTGATGCTCTGAATCTAGCATAGCGTTGTGGATTACCATATCATGCACATTCAAACTCAAATAGAAAGGAGGGACTTCTTCATTTTCTAAATTTTCAACCTTTGATCCAAATGAAATAGTAGGATTATCATCATTCAACTCTAAAATATCGGATTGCGGTTCTCCTTGACCTTTGATCATTTTGGTTATAGTGTCTCTATATTCATTGTTCCTCAACAACTCGTTAAATGGAACAGAAATTTTTAACTTTGAAAGCTCATTTTTCAAATTAAATCTAGATCCAACTCTCTCTACATCAATTGGGACCACTTGCTTCATTCTTTTGTCTCTTTGTATCTCATTTTCGACTTCTTTATTCACCAAAGACTCTTTTTGCACTTCTTTTCCTTTTTCTACATTCAACGAACTCGTGGAAGGTTGATTTGGACTTGCTTTCCCCTTATTTATGAAAACTTCCCTGTTTCTCAATCTGATTTTCCTTTGCACATCATCCATAGCATGTAAATAACCCCTTTGATACTGTTCTGTCTCCCTTTCAAAATCCTCATTTCCACCTTCCTGTTCAAACATGTTATGTTCTTCTTCAGTAAGATATATTTCTGAATCCAGCTCTCCAAAAAGATGAATTTCATTTTCAGTAGGGTCCTCTTCATCAGCAACATAATTCTCAAGGAATGGTGGTCGGATTTGCTGTTCTTCTTGATTTATTGGGTTTCTTATGTCTCTCTACCTATTTTGCGGAAGAACAGGAGGATTTGGTCTTCTAAAATTAGGATTCCTGATTTGAGGATCAGCTTGTTCTCTGTTGAACCCCCTATTGCATCTGCAACAACTTCCCAAAATTCTGAAAATTTTGGGGACCCTCCTTTGTTTTGGATTAGCCTGTTTTTCTTAACTACTTTGACGCAATGATTTCTCAAAATGTTTTAATGCTTGGATTTCTCTGCTTGCTGTTTTGGAGAGCCTTTGGAAACTAGCCGGATTGCTGCTGTTGAACGTACTTGAAGCCTATTGAAATCGGAAGTTGTTTTGTTTTTGTTTTCCGCCGTTGCGGCGGTTTTCAAGTCCCCCCCCCCCAATTGAAGAACCTTCCGACTGCCGATCTTTTTATTTATGGCGGGCGCTTTTCTGATTAGGAATCAGACGATCTTTTGATCTTTCATCCCGCCGTTGCGGATGCTTCCGAGCTTTTGCCATCTGATATGAAATCCTCCCGGCGTCCGACACAGGTAACAAAAGCAGAAGCTTTCGCCATCTTCTATCCCGCCGTTGTGGCTGATTCTGAACTTTCACCTCCCGATTGGAAATCCGTCCGACGGCCAATCGTCCGATTATTTCCCGTCATACCTGCTTACCCGACTTGGTAGATGTTGTGCCCTTTCGCTGTTGCGGAGGGAAGACCACTCTCGGCTGCCGATGTGAAAACCCTTCGACGCCCGATTTCTTGTCTCCTCGCACGTGTGAGAGTTTATATATACGGGGACGATGGTTCGGTTTTTATATTGTTATTTTTTGCTACCGAGCACTGTCGCATTGAGCCCTATTGCACTGAGTTGTTGTTCTCTGGAGAGAAGAAGGCCCCGGTGTCGCTGTACCAACTTCCAGGTGGCAGAGGTAGAATTCCGACCGTTGTCGACTCACCGTATTTGTTGGGTTACCAGGTAGGTCTTTTTGATCGTTTTCCCGTTACAATTAAACTATTATTGGTTTTCTCTCGTGGTTTGGATGTTCCCAATGGTTTCCCTCACCTAGCTAGGTCTTAAGCTTATGTATTTTATCTTTTGACCATGTGGGGGGCAGTTTAAACTTTTGAGTAGTTCTGTCTTGTCGCCCTATTTAGCTTACCGCCTCGCGCGCATAGGAGTTGAGGGGTTTCGGCGCAGACGGCCGTTACACCATCTGCGCCAAACCTTCCTGCACAGTCATGATAGGCAGAGGATAGACAGGTCTGAGGATGGATTTAAGGGTTTTGATCAACTGTTGTTTCCATGGCGCGTTACCCGGCCTTTGCACCATAGTCGTTTCACCTACGCGTTTCTGCTCGGCCTCGCCGAAGCTTGATGTTAGACCCGTAGTTTGCTGGGGGGGCTAGGTTTTTGAGAGGATTTTACGGTTGCCAGTGTTGTTCCTTCACAGATCAAGCCACAGCCTGTGTCGATTGCGCCACCCCTCGCAGCCCTTTGTGTTCCGTCACCTAAAACCCTATCTGGTTAAAGGGGAGGTGTCGCCGTTACAATGCGTTAATTGAAAGCAGTGCGGGTAGTGTTTTATGGAAGTATCTGGTGCAGAAAGTGAAAGTAATACCCACAAAATGTTTAGTCAAGTTAATATAACTATTCCACTGTAAGCCACATGAGTCTTCATTAGTCTTGGGTCTGCTGGGATTTATGGTTAAAGTATTGACTGGCGCGAGCTTGATGCATTCAATCCTTCGCTATGTTTGCTATGCAATAGAATAATAGCTAAATGTCACACCTTGCATATGATATACATGTTTGTTTCAATGTATTGCTATCATGAGAAAAGTGGCATGTTGCAAAATAGTGTAGATTTAGTACTGGTATAAATACGTATGGTTGATAAGCTTGGTATTATGCAACAGTGGTAGATTGCTCAGGACTGAGTGTGCTTCATATAGATCAGGTCATAGAATATTGCACCCTAGTCTCAAGGCATTATAGAACTGAACAATGTATGCATTTATTGCACTGAACATTAGCATACTAGACATAGGATAATAACACATTGCACAGTATTGCATACTAGTTTGATTATTCAGCCCAAAGGGCTTATGTCTTAAGTTCCATTGACTGGTTACTATCATGATACACTTGAGAAGGAATAAACTGCTACATAATGTTTGCAATTCGAATTGCTTAGTGTCACAATGTTATACATGGTAGGAGGAACTTACAATGTCCAAAAGGCAGAAGAAGAAGGCCCCTATGGTCGAAGATCAACCAGATGTAGAGGTCGTCACAAAGGTCGAATACACATATGAAAACACCCAATGTGTCTCAGGTGTTGAGCCCGAGTACAAATGGGGTGAGATTTATAGATTAATTTCCCGCAGGGATATTCCTGACATGGGTCTCAAAGAAGAACCCATCTATGCAAACATAGAAAAATCTGCCATCATGAAGGTGGCTACCAGACCAGAGCTGTTCCCTTGCTCTGAGGTGATTAGATGGATTCTGCCCCATACAAATACAGCCACCATGCTCATAGGAAATGTGGAAGGCTAGGGCTATGCTGCATTTAGCCTAGGATATGTGGTGTTGGCCTATCATCTGCCAGAACCTCAAATATTTCTATCTGATGACTGGCTGGATAACATCAGAATGGACCTGGTGGAAACCCTGAAAAAGATGCTCCTGCAAGGAAATCTTTATCGGTACAGAGCAACTGGTGAGTATGATACAGTGAGCTTGAGGGCTCCTTACAGATTTGTAGCCCTGATGCTCAACAAGATCTTTGGGAGAGCTCATGGCAGACTCTTCAAATTCAAATGGATACTCATCATGTTTCATGTGGAAACCCAAGGGACGGTCTTCAATTGGGCCAGCCTAGTATCAAGCAGTATTTCTTCTTGCGTGGCCGCTGCCTTAGGAGGAGAATCCAAGAAAAAGTCTGAATTCTACATGAGTTCGATATTGATAGATTGCATACTGTGCAACCAGCCTTTCGCTGGTCTTAAGTGTGTTTGGGACAGGGAAAGGATTCCTGTGTATGCCGCCTATAGACCATTGTGGGCTCAGCAGTACCATAGCCACTACAGGGAGGTCTGCGAGCAGTTCATTATGCCACTCTACACACTCATCTTCTGGAAGGAATGTGACTGTATTTCAGAGGAGGCTATGCAGGTAATAGAAGAGCATGCAGACTATTTCCTGACTGAGAATGGCATGTACATCAGAATGTTTGGTGGCACAAAATGCCCCTTACTACTGCCCAAA
>LPNX010719264.1:30174-47417 GCA_001517045.1 Pseudotsuga menziesii | reverse complement strand
TGATAGTGCTCTTGAGAAAACATTCATCCCTCTTCATCCCAAAAGGAAGGAAGCCCGTCTTCGAATAGTTCTTTGAAAGCCTGTTTGAAGTCATTAACCTATGAGATCATTTCATCAGCTTTGTCCTGGACTGCCTTCATTAGATGATGCTTATGGATAAACTGTTTTGCCCACAGTACCATTGCTATCCTGTCCTTTACTCCTATATCATGCAAATTTTGGTATGTTAATGAATTTAATAAGTTTAACGCATTCTAGGCTGTGGCAAGGGGTTTCCTCTCCATAGTTTCATTTACTATTTTCAGTCTTTGATTGGCCAAATTGATCAATATGCTTTGATCATCAATGTAGTTCAAGTAATGCCTGAATTTAGTAATTTCTACAGATAATGTATCCCAAACTATGTGCTTTGCTCCCTGGAGAGGACCCTTTCCTATGTTTCTTTCTTTCAATTCATTACATTTCTTTTGTAGCTGATTTCTATCTTGCAATATTTTATTTTAATTTTCAGTAACTTTGGCTAGCTCGGATTTGATTTTTTCATTTTCTACCTTTAATTCTCTTATTTATTCATCTTTCAAGCTGACCTGGGACATAGGCACTAGTAAGTCATCTACAGAAAAATAATTTAATGGTTTCTCAATATTCACAATGGACAGGTCTTCATCAGTGGGAGTCTAGCTCATCAATTCCTCCATGATCTCTTTTTCATTGTTCTGGTCCTTTTTCAGCAGGGATATTTGTGCTATTAGCTCATCCCGCTCTGTTTGCCATTTGTATTTTTCTTCTTGTAATTTGATATCCTTTCCTTTATGCTCCATCATATCCTGGTGAATCTTGTCCTTCTCCTCTTGTAATGCCAATAATTCTGATGATTGAACATGTTCTGTACTTGGGATCTTCAACCTTTTCTTCAAAACCTGGAGGGTGTTTTCCTTTTCTTCCAGAAGTCTTTTGATTTCCTGGGTGTTGTCTCTTTCATTTCCTGAGCTGATAATGTCTACTTGTAGCCTTTTAATTTGAATGGAATTGGCCGTATTTCAACTTTCTCATGTTTTAACTGAACTTCTAACTTGTCTACCAAAATTTGTAACTTATTAACTCTCATCATAGCATGCAATAAATCTGAATAAATAATGTCACCAGTTTGTTTATGTAATTGTATTTTGTCTTGCACACTAATCTTGTCTAGTCTCACTTCCATTTCTGACATCTTATTATTACTTACCATTGCCAATTTAAAGGTATTTCTTTCCAAGTCCCGGGTAGAGATCAAAGAAGTCTTTGGGTTACTTAGAATTCTTATCCGTGGGAGTAGATCCCTTGTCTCTTCTAACGACTACTTTTGCTTCTCCACATAACTGGCCATGAGCTCCTCTTTGGACTTGAAAACTGGGTTTGATTCTGAATTGTCTACACCTTTAAAAGAAAACTGATTCACCTGTACAGCTTTTGTAGGGACCAAAAAAACTCTTTTTAAATCATCTGAAATAACTTTACTTAAAGATTTATCATCTTGAAACAACCTGGCCTTTTTATGTGAATCATCCTCATCCACTTCCATGCTTTCAACTTCAGAAAGACTCATTTTAACCAAAATATTAGGACCCTCTGTCACGTGAGATACTAAAATCGATATAGTACTTGTATTTTCATCAGATCTTGGAATTTCCATAAAATGAAACAAATTGGCTATCTCGCTTAGACCTTCAACAACTTGGTGGTTGAATGGCTTGTTTTTATTCGCCTGCTTTCTCAAGGAAAGTATATGATGGGGATCATAATTTACCCTTTGCTCCTTTTGAAATTCCATACTTTCCAACAATTTTTCTATAAACACTAGAGCACCTTTATTTTTGAAAATAAAAGAACCAACTTTGAGGGGGGACTTGATATTTGAAGATTTCTTAAAAGCTCCAAATTGTTCTTCTTTTGCATGTACTCTTTGTCTCATATACTCTAATGCAAAAATCCTAGGACTAAGAAACGTAGGCAATCTATAAGTCTCCCCTGTAAACCCATATATTTTTAAAAAAGTGAAATCCCTATACAAAAACCAATCTCCAACCCTATCCTCAGGTGAGGATTGCATCATGTTTTTCATCTCTTCCAATACCCGGGGTAACATTTCATCAAACAACATCTTGTATATTTCTGACATGATAGAATTTGCAAATTCAAACATGTTGATTTGCTTGGGAAAATATGAAGAGAATAAGGTACTTAAAAACTGCAATTCGGTGACGTTTGAACATAGCAACAAGTTCAGCAAATAAGTTTGAAACTTGAAGAACCTGAATTTTGGAAACTCACTCAATTGAAGATGTATGGCTTCCGCTAAGTACTCATCTAAACTGAGTACATGAATTGACTGAGACTCAGAACTTAATGAACTTATTTTTAATAGAAAGCACAAAATGACATCATTTACATGATAATCATAATCTAGACCTAAAACTTGACAGACTAAGGACACAACTAACTGAACTTCATCTTTGAAAATGTGAACAGGATAGGGCAGAAAGAGACCGTCTAGTGATTGACCATTTTTAAGGATACTTGACAAGAATTTACAACGAACCTCAGTTTCACAATTTTTATACACCTTGGCTAAAACAGAGTCCTTTACAGGTTCACGACTATCAGGGTAGTTATCAGGCAAGTTCAGGTTTTCACGGATGACCTTGGCATCAATTTTACACAGTATCCTAGACATAGACTGACTTATGATAATTCTCTAAGAAGAAGAATAATTAACTGCGCACCATTCCGCTAACTCGGGAAAATGCAGGGTCTGTTCAATAGCAAAATAATATAAAAATGACTTATAGGCATTTAGGATATCATTACCCTGCGAATTGTACTGCCATAACCTCTCTTTGCTAACTGATACACTTCCCACAAACAAAAAAGGGTCACACACTCCTCTGTCTCTGTCGACCAGGTATTCTTCTTTATCATCCAAAATACGACTAAACCCTTGCAAATCTTTTCCTTTGTCCATAATTCAGACAACAACGGTAATTAGGTGGATGAATTTCGTGCGTCTGGGACTTACCTGTTACTATGACTGCGTGTATTCAGGATTAACTATTGAGGTTGGCGAGCACGCAGGTCCTTTTCATTCATACGGCACCAATAAAAAATAATTCTTGAACAAGTCAACTTTGTTTATATAGGACCCCACTCCGGAGACCCCCTTTAGTGGTTTCCGCCAAACCGCTTTTGCCCACGGAATGCACCACGAGTTGTCGCATGTACTGTGGTTTGCATTCTGCTACCACCTTTTGTCTCCAACCACCACGCAACTTCCTGCTCCGGATCCTTCAATGATTGTTGATATATTTTGCCTTTATTTCCCAACTGTCGGATGAAGCAACACGTACCCTATTCCACCGAGCTCCTTTGTTTTATCAAATGTGCAAGTCTACAGGGTGGAGTTCACAATGACTGTAGATCTTATCGAGCTGGATCAGCGACCGTTGATCTTCACGTCTCATAAAACACCCCATATATCCTTATATTTCTCGCATATTTATAAAGCAGACACATTATAAGCCTTCGATCTCCCTCTCCTCGCTTTACACCGTTGGATCCCGTGATAATTCATTGCTTACTCTCCCTTTGTCATACCTTTATACCATAATATTTAACCAAAGTTTGACAAGCAATAATTATTTTCTTTTTATCATGGTCCCTTTGAGCCTCTTCTAGGTAGGGTTGTTAATAGTCGCGACCAAGTATAAGTGGATCCTTCAGTTTTCTATTGGACCCCACTCCATTCATATTTAGGCTAGGCTAGACCCTGATTGGGAGTGGCTACCATTTCCTTATAAAGTCACCATGTAAGATTTGGATACTATTGTGCAAGATTGGCCAAGGGAATGGCACGTCCTAGTGAGTTAGGAGGAGTTAGCTAAGGAGATGCCCCCGGATGTCCCCGAAGAACCTACCCTATAGGAATTGAGCACCCATGACTCCGAAAATGAGTCATTGATGGATCTTAAAGATGAATCATAGCATATGTAGGAGGAGACTCACACCAAATGGAATCAAGAGTATAAGGCAGGTAGTGGTACCAAACCAGGGATGGAAGACCAACTATAGCGGCTTATCAAAGCCGTCACTGATTCCTCTATGACTACAACTATGGTGATCTGTGAATCAAACCATGAAGAATTTGGCATGGTAAGAGATAGAATAGAGTCTAATTTTTCTATTATTTCCAAACAAACATCATCAATACCTCTGTTGTAGGACAGCCCGTTGATCAGAACTAAGCCCCGGGATAGGAATGTGCAAGTTTCCCCGACTGCAATTGACGCCGACAATGAAGAAGTTCACCAGCAGCTGCACCCAATCCAGAGTGTGACTTTGGATTTGAACAAACTATCAGCTATAGCGTTGATTGAGTTGCAGCATGGCACCGCACTAGATTTGGTGGCATGGAAAAAATATTTGGATGAGGGCTATGTCGAGTCCCGGAATACCACTAAGAATCTACTGAAGGAAGTAGAGGAGTTGCACCAGGTCCATGTACAGTTGACAAAGGAGAAGTTATAAGAAATCAACCAGTTGAAGGTGACATAAGCCGAGTTGTAGCGAAAGGATCCTGAAGAGATTACCAACCTCAAGAAGGTGCAAGACCGCTTGATTGCTAAGCAAGCACAGCTATGTGCCCGGTGCAGTGAATTTGAGCAAGCTATTTCTGATGCCTTCCAGAACAGTTTTTACAACACCACAGGGCTCACCCTAGTTGAAAAGGACAAATGATTGGGGTAAACTCTAGTTCAACTCCAGGATAATAACTTGTTGCTCTAGGCCTAGGTACAACCCACAACGCCACCAGAGCAGGTTGCGTAGTGCAAGACCTCCATTGAAGAAATTGCCACCCACTTCAACACCATGGAGCAAGAGGCTAAACTGTTGTGGAGGCGACCACGTGGTTTTGGAAAATTATTGTTTAGGATGAGCAACTTGATCAATTGACTGCAAAGGTGCAAGAGGTAGAGGGCCAACTGACAACCCTGGAGACATCACTAAAGGCCATGCCACTAATGGTGCAGATCACCTGGGCTGCAAAACTGAAGGATCTGCAACAGTGAGATGCCCGAGCACAAGAACGCCAACAAAAGCGTCATGAGCAGCTTGACCAATTCCAAGAAATTGGTGGCCAGTTGGCTGTTAAGGCTGTTGCCATGCTCTAGGTCGTTCAAGAGACTCGAAAAATGGTCAACAACAAGGTTAGTGAGGAGCACCCTGTCCAACAAAATTTGACTAATTGTCAGAGTATCGCCATTAAAGTTCAGCTACAAGTTTGGGAAATTTTGCAGCAATTTGAAGATTTTAAGGACAATACTTCAACACACACCCTGTCAACTTGATGTGGCTCAAGGGCGAGCAACAAAACTATGTTGGGGGCCTGATGGAAAGGGCCTTGGGGCAAGTGAGTTGCGCAGCATCATGTCATCTGCGCAAGCTCACGTAGTACCGTGCAAGGGAATATTGGAGCGATAAGCGGAAGAATAACCACTTTTTGAATATTTTATGTATATTTTGACCAAGTTTTGTTGCAATAGGTCAGTATTGGTTATAATTCAGTTAGTAGTGGACCTTCAATGTAAAGGTTTAAGCCTATTTAGAGATCTATTTTGAAGGATATTAAGGGGGCAATAGTGGATGATTGTATGGATAAGATCTATTGCGATCTATTTTATGGAGAATTTTTTATCTTAACTGTGATTTTATCTGGGTTTCTTCCTGATGTATGCAGTCTCCGGTTTTGGAGAAGAATTGTGTAATGCGGTACATTTGCACAAGGTTAATATGATGCAATAAGTATGGATCAATTCTTATCTATTTTTATAGATATTTTATGATGCTATAACTTTGTTTTGTTAATGGCATAATATAGATGTGATTCAGTCTCTTTCTGCTATATCGATGCAATCTATGTTTCTATAACTGTTTGATGCACTATGAGTAATGATGTTCGATGAATAATGCTATGATATTGTGATACTGTGTGATGATTTCTTAAGTTATGGTGTCCCTCCGTCGGATCCCCATATCCTCCTCTCCCACCATCGAAATCTCGGTTCCGACAGCTCTCCCTTAAACGCCTCAGGTGAGACCTCGTTTGCTCCGCAGACTTTTCTAAGCAGGGTAAAACCTATCTGGGCTGGTGCTCAGGGAGGTTTCTCTGCAGGGAATCGATAGAGTGGAAACCCCTATTGACAAATCTTTGTTGGTGGCTTTCTCGAACATAACCTCACCTGACCAATGGTCCCATAGGCAGCGCTCAACGACGAGAGGACTTCAAACCTTTGGTGAACTAGTTTTCATAAGTATTTCTCTCCCATATCCAGTAATTAACTTACTTTCTAGTTTGTTAGCAAAATTACTAAAGAACCGTTGGATCTAGATCGATGATGGAACTCAAATATTAGAGGGTGGATTTCATCAGATATCGCGCCCGTTAGGATTTTGTTTCTCTGCGCTATTTTACCCAGCGAAATGGATCACAACCGTCGATCTAAACCATGCTTTCATCTGGACCATAGAAATATGTGGTCCCTTTCTAATTCTGCAAATCTCCATTATGTATTTCTCCATGCTAGTTCACCTTGCGGAATTATTTCCATCCTTTGATCAGAATACTCCTTTAATCTCTTCCGTTCAAACTTTAAGCGCCTACCACAGTCCACATATTTCAAAAGTTAATTAATCCACACATGTTGAATCAGCGGAATTTCTCTCTATTGTATATCTAATTCTGATTAGATCTCCTCCATCAAAAGATACAATCCTTTAACCAATTTCACAAATAGGAAAAGTTATTTCCCACGAGCATGTTAGATCTGAAAAATTTACCTCCTTTGTTGATATTACATCATCATCAATCCTAGCCATTGAAATATGAAAGCCTTTAAGCCGTTTCCACAAATATGTAATGTTCTTTCATCTATGCAAGTTTAAATAATGAAATTATTTTCCACCATAGATATATTCTTCCCTGGATATGCATCGTTGAAATGCGTACGCTCCAAGTAATTTCACGAATATTATAAAATTATTTCTCCTCGTATGTTAAAACAATGGAATCTTTCAGGACCGTAGATCTATCTGCCTCTACCCATACAATGGTCTATTCTTCTTGTAAGTTAACCTACCTCCACCTTTACCAAAATTCCTTAAGCCTATGCATTTAGATCTTCATTAACATCCTACCATTTTTTAATAGACTAGATTCTTTATTTTTCAGATCAGACTTGAGTTTTCTTCCAATGTCAACAATTTTTTTTATGTGTCATGACTTCAACTTCTAAGAGATCGTAAAATCTTTATCTTCTATTTTTTTGCAGGCATCATAGTCTTCATGAATCACACATTTTTTTGTTCTCATGTTATTTCATAGGACTTACACTTTCCCTATGTCAACCATACACCTATCTTATCATTTAAACTTGATCATCTATTGTCTTTGATGAATATATATTTCAACATATTTCAACATTTAGATACCAATTGGAATTTTCTGACGTTAACTCCCCCTGAGTATATGATCCCTCCAAATGTTAGTTTCATGGTCCTCTTTAATTCATGAGAGATATTTAGAAAATAATCCCACAATCATCACTATATCCTTCTTCATCACCTTCATCTTTATTGGTGTATTCTTTTACATCTACATCTTGATTTTCCTCATAATGGATGTCCTTTTTATCTATGGTACTATTATGCTCATCATCATCTTTGGAGACCTCACTGATGTTTGAAATATGTATTTCTTCTATATCTTTGGAGTCTTCCTTTATTCTCCACATATTTCCTTGAGGTACTCTGTTTATTGGTTTCTCATTTCTTTGTTTCTTGGTTTTCATCTTCCATACCTTTTTCTGAGTTTCCTTGGAAGGTCTACATGTACTATTCTTGCAATGTTTTGCCAAGTGTCCAATATTGTGACATATGAAACAAATAATTATTTTTCCATTTGAGATGTTAGTGTCTTCTTTATTTTCTAGACCTTGATCTTCTTCTTTGATTCTACAATCATCAGCCTTGTGAACAAACTTTTGACATCAATGAAAATATACATAGAATGTATGTTTGGAGAGACTCTGGTTTTTATGCTTGTAATGACTCTTTTCATTTGTTTGTCTACTGAAAAATTTTCATCTTGGAAGGATAAGCAGAAATGTGATGACTGGAATTCACTTCCTTGTGATTCATCTACTTCTTGGATATGTCTTTTGAAACATCATCTAAACTTTTAACCTCTTCAACATCTTCTTGAGTGATGGAGCTTGATCCTTTAATGACATCCTATCCAAGACCTTTTTTATCCCTGGCAAACATTTGTAAGATGAGGATTTTATTAACTGCTTTAGTACTTCCATTGAACTTCTCACTGGCACTCAACTGATATTTTAACTTCTTTACATCTTCCTTGAATTCAACAAATTCTTGTTTCAAGCTCTCGACCTCTTCTTTTCTAGTCAACACTTGTTGTCTTGAATTGTGCATCTCTTCTTGGAGCGTCTTGAATTCCTCTTCTTTTGACTTCTGCTCTTCTCGATAATTTGACATTTTTTCCTTCAAAGAGTTGTTCTTAATCCTGCTCTTTCTCAATTCTTCAAGGGCGCTTATGAGTTATTCCTTTAGGTAAACTTCTCCTTCCATATCATAATCATCTTCTGAAGCTAATGTCCCCATGAATGAATTTTATTCATCTTCACTAATCTCTTTGAGAATAGCAATTCTTGCTTTTTCTCTTTGTTCCACTGAGTAAAGTTTTTCTAATTTTACCCAAAGTTCCTTAGCTGAGATACACTGTCCTATCTTCTCTTTGATGGGTTGAGGTAATCCATCAAGTATGGCCTCCATTTCGTTATTTTTCTTGGACTCCTTCTGATATGTGGTCCTTACTCTTTTTGGTAGGATGTAATTAGAGATAACTTCATTTCATACACCACATTCTAATGAATGTAAGTGTACACTCATTATTTTTCTCTATATTGCATATTCTCTTTTATTAAGTGTTGGAGATTTGTTGGAATCCATCCCTTCTAGTTGATCCATAGTGGTTTTTATTAGGATATCCTTCCAGTGGTTAAACTGTGGTGAAGGAACCTTCTTTGATACCAATTCTTGGAATATTGGTCAATACTGAGAGGGGGGGGGGTGAATTAGTATTGTTAAATTTTTACTATTTTAACCACTTATTAAACTTTAATCAAAACATATAATCAATAAGATACACAAAACACATAATTTTAACATGGAACCCCAATTGGGTAAACCACTAATACTTCCTATTACTGCAAAATTGTTATTTAAAAATACTTTTTCCTACTTCTACAGACATGATGGTATTTCACCCTATTTACTAGCAACTACCACAAGGAGGCTATGACCCCCAGATTTATTAGCTGCTACTGAAAGGATGCTATGACACCCTCTTTACTAGCTACTACTGGAATGAAGATACAGTCCCATGTTTTATCAGCTACTAGTGAAAGGATTCTACGAAACCCTATTTACCAGCTACCACTAGAAGGAGGCTACGACCCCCTATTTTATTAGCTACTACTCAAAGGATGCTAAGAAACCCTATTTAACAGCTACCATTGGAAGGAGGATACAACCCTATATTTTTTCAGCTACAACTCATAGGATGCCGCTACACCCTATTTACCAGGTTCTTCTAGAAGGAGTATACAACCCCCTACAGTCCTATTTCCTTCCCTAGAGCCACCCTGCCATAGTTACGGAGAGAAATTCCTATGGCTTGGGGTACCACAACAGAAAACTTGACTCCAAAAATCAATCCTTTCCTATATGCAAGAGAAACCAAATATCTAACACTAAAGGATCTCAGTTTGTACCTTATTCCGGACAGTTGATGTAGATCCCCTTTGAGCTTTCCAACTCCAGTTTGTATTGATAAATTGCTATCTCAACACTTAGAAAACAAGATAATCATGCTATATATAATTGTGTTAGACCTACTCTAGCATATATAATCAATAACATATAAACATTTAAAAGAATCCATGGATCAAATAATCATTTAAATACACATTACTAGACAGGAAAAGATATTTCTATTGATATAAAACAGAGATTACAATAGTGACGACCTCTATCGGCACATCTGTGAATAAGAGAAACTGAGTCCCCCACTTGGGCCTCCACCACTTCAATCCTTCATCTCTCGATAGCAATCTCAGAAGCAAAAGGAAAGCTTGGGAAGAACACAAAGTGCTCCAAGGGAAAAAGGGATGTAGACTCAAGTATAAGCTCTGACAACAATGGACTATAGTTTTCTTGCTCTTCAATTCCTCTCTCTTCAATGTATCCAAAGGGTTCCTTATATAGCTCTTCAATGGGGTAATGGAAGGTTGAATCCGAGCAATCTCAAGGCATATGGAAGGTCAAGAGACAAGTGACTCATATCCACATCAAGAAAAAATCCAAAATCATTTGGCCTTTTGCACACATCTCGATGTATGTGGTTTTAAGGGTAAAACCCGTGTATATACACGAGAAAGGGATTAAAAGTCACGTATGAAAATTATTGCATGTTTTTAGGGATGATCTTGGAAACATCAAAGGTACAAAAATGGTCCATTGGGTCTAAGGAGTCTGCAGAGGGATAGGGAAGGCCATAAAAGTGTGATTCACCATGTGTGGTAAAATCAACTGTAACAAATGCCCCCTAATGTGTGAGTTCAGAGGGGTCATACGATGGCTGAAATCCATTATAAGTCCATCCCAGAAGTGGAGTGATGAAGAACCTAGTGGAAGAACCAGCCATCCAATCAGTACAACACAATGATCAAACTTTGCACATAACTGCAAGTAGATGTAGCAGTCTCGGATACATAAGAGTACAATGGCCATTAATAGGCATGATACAAAATATGACATGTGTGGTCATCACCATGTATAATATAAATAGCTCAGAATCTCCATGATGAAGATATACAAAGGATCATGATCTCCATGAAGGTTGAAGATATATAGTGGATCAAGATCTCCATAATGGCTGGAAATATCTGACATATATTAGAATCAAGTCACGAGAGCTGAAATCTCATGAAAACTGGCACAATCAAGGAGGTAGCATATATGAGATGCCACCAATCTGGAAGGTCTTCTACACAAAACGCTACGAGTACATGTCCTACTATGTGAATAGAGGTGTTGAGTTCAAACATAGTAGTCCATCATCTGATTACCAGTCATTGATGTATACCATTAACAGACGCAAGATCACCCACCAATAATGATAATGGGAATCAAGGTACTAGAGTGAAAACTAACAAGTGTGAATAAATGTGTTGAGTTCGAACACTTGAGAGAATCCATCGATAAGGGGACATTTATGTATTCCCAAAAAATTGTCGATGGCAAGAGAACCTTCCACTGAAGACTGCAAGTCTCAAGGCACTCAAAAATGACTTTAGATTCCTATCCTAGAATAAATGATCTGAATTCAATGGGATGAAATCCACTGGAAAGAGGGAATTAAGGCTTCCCCCATCATCTAAAACGAGGTACTCAGCAAATATGTATAATGTGGAAGGACTCACACATAAGGTGCACAAACCAGTAATTGTACCGAGAATGGCCGACACGCAGAGTCCAGACAACTGAGGAATGGTCAACTCAGGTTTCAAATTCCTTCAAACAAGAGCATAAAGGAAAATGGTTACTGAATGTAGGCAGTATAGACCTGATATACAAAACTAGGACATCTTCGCGACACATGAGGCATCGATAAAGGCTCCATAGGGACTGGAAGCTTAACCAATCGGTGGAGATAAACTCAAAGAAAAGAGTATAGATCCTAAATTCAAACTATTAACCCAACCAATGGATGTGATATATAGTGCTTTGTTCGAAGGCAACATGAATCGATTGCTACCAAAGATAACATCTTTTCTTGTCCGGCTTTTTGGTTTTTAAAATTTTTTTTGGACTTTTTCAAATATTTGAAAAGCTTGAAAAAGAATAAAATAGCTTTAAAGTTATAGACTAGGAAGAGACGAGTGTCAAATGGGAAAATAAACTAGTTCAAAGTAGTGGAACATACCTATGCTCAATGCAAGGACACATGTGTAGGATAGCGACACTCGGGGGAAAGTCCCCTCCTGGTAAAAACAGGGAGTCAAGTTGCAAAGGATATATAAAATGGCTTTGCGCAGCTAGACATCAGACAAGCTTGGGCTATATGGATGATACTCGAAGTCAGAGAAGCCAACATAAGGCTCAATGAGACAGGAAAATCTCATTAAAATGCAATTACAACTTGACATAAGGGAGTCCTGGGGAAACATGCCAGCAAAAGATCAAGAGGAGCATGAGACTCTTGTGAAATTTCATGGTGATACTATACAATAGACTCCCACACCCTAAAGGACAAAGTGTCAGCATGGGTGCCAAATACAAACAAGGAGATAACCAGGGCACCCATGTAAGGTCAAACTCTATTATTCACATCATGTCACTTCTAAAACAACAAGAAGGTTCCGTGGCAAGATAGAATGGGTTTGTACCTAAGGTTATAATGAAATAGTCATAAGGTCATGCAAAATGAAAATGGAGGTGAAATCTAACCTATATTATAGTTTAAACATCATACCTAAAATTAGCATGAACAAGTCAAAACAATGGTCGAAACGACGCTCAAAACGATCTCCTACATCATCATATTAGTAAAAAACGGTCCAAAACTATAGAAAGGGGGTAAAAATTTTCAAAAATTTGAAAAATTTCTATAAATAGTAAAAAATTCAAAACATTATATATCATTTGAAATTTTTACCCAATTGAGCTCAAAACTTCAAACGTGGGCTGTGAGTTTCAGCCAGCGGAATCCGACACTGTTTTTTCCAGGTAACTTCCCATGCCCTGCTCTTTCATTTGCATGTAAATTTTTGTAATTTCCATGGTCAAAATTGATTTCTAGGCCAATATAAGGTATGCGCCTCATCCCACATAGAAATCAAGGATTTTTCCGCATATAGAGCTGGCTATACGTGAAAAAATGGCTCAAATTCACGTACATACATGGTTTTTTTGCAAATAGTCGCATATGCGGTTGCGTTTAAGTTTTTCTAAGACATGTAATGACCAAAAATTAAATTAAATGTGCATGATGGTTCTATAATGGAGGGAATGAGAGCATGGGGATGTAGAAGAAGCAGTACGGGGTGATCTAATGGCTCAACAAGCTCTTCGTGCATGCGGGATCTACAAGTTTTGGTGTCTTGGGGGCTTAAGGGCCAAACCAAGACTGCTGCAGATGCTAATAGACTACTAGGATCCTGACTCAGAGTCTTTCCAGATCGATGAGATGTCCCTCACTATAGAGGTGGAGGACATATACTTCATTACAAGATTGTCCCAATGGAGGGAAGTGGTGAACCTATGTTCTCGCGGGCCCGGAGGTGGCCTCACCATAGATGCATATATCACTGTATACTGTTATCCAGACATGGAGAAGGTTGGGAGTCAGATCCCAACAAACTCCATAAAGGTACTGGGCCTCAAGGCCATACTACTAACACTTGGTAGGATAGCAGGGCTAGCCTCGCTCCACTAGGCCTCACAGCCCTTGATGTTCTATGCAGTGGAGTGCATGAGACACATAGTTTATGATTGGAGTACTACGCTATTGACTAACATGAAGAAACAGCTCAGCGACTACAAGATGGGTAGGGTACGAAACTTTAGTTTCAGTAGTATACTGAGCATGTTCTTCTTTAAGTCTGTTTTGGGACTCAACCCTAGAGTTGACGTTCCCCTTCATGGGGTTCGAGATCCAGCCCAACGACATTGGGTAGATGCGATGCACAGACTGGGTGAAGGTAGGGTGTCCAACCTTTATCCAACTGACTTCTTTCCATGGTGGCGACGGTAGATAGTTTCCATTGATGATTGCCCCTATGCGTGGATAGATTTTTGGGGAGATCTTGATATGCCTCTACCACTAGGGTCAGCATATGGTGACATTGGTAACGAATCCCAACCCTTTTTTTTTAAGTTTTTTGAATTATTAATGTTTTTGTGTTTTTTGATATATAGAGTCAAAAGACATGTTTTTGTATGACAACACATAGTGAGATCCTGTCATATGTATGCATATGTAGGACCACGACGGCCTGAAGATTTCCCTCGTCATAGACGGAGGGGAAGAGGAGATCACATCATGGGTGTGGATGCAGAGCGAACGATCTAAAGCATCGACACAAACTTTGTGCGGCTGACACATAGGGTACCCATGGCATAGGTCAAGGACCTGTCTGAGGCCATGCAGCGTCAGGTGGTGGGTGTACCATGAGCATGGGTGTTGTTGTTTCGACGGCTAGCTAGAGCCGTGGTGACTTTACATGATCAGAACCCCCCCCCCTCCTCCCCAGGATTAGATACCTGGGAGTGATACATTTTTGTACTACCGTGTATTTATATTTTGGTGGCTCAGAAACCCCATTTTTGTATTATGACACTTATGTATTATCACATTTTGGATGTTTAATGAAAAACTTTTATGATGATTGATTTATTTATTTACATATGTAAAAATGTATGTTTGTGATGAGCTTATTGTCTATGAAACAAATGCCAATCTAACACATAGTTAGCATATGAGTCAGCAACTTGATTATAAATTCTTGGAACATGTATGTATGTTGTGTTGTCAAATTGTCGTTCTAACAATCTCACACGTAAGAATCTTCGTAATAATGTTGGATCCCTAACATGATACAAGCCATTAAGCTGTGAAACTACTAACTGCGAATCAAGATGTACCTCGAGAGAGAGAATACCATGTGAAATGCCATCCCTTAGAAGCTTGATAACGACACTATATTCAGCAACATTGTTTGAAAAGGGCCATAAACATACGCCTCCTGAAGACAATACCTCACCCATAGGAGTATAAATTACCCAAGCAGCAAAGGCTGAGTGTTGAGTGTGATGACTAGCACCATCAGCGAATCCTATGAAGGTGGAAGACTCCATTGACATCTGCCATAAGAAACGAAAGCTAATCACAAACTCGATCACCATAAGAAAACCTAACTATACAAAATACTATACAATAATATACAATAGTCAACCCTGGTTGAGAATCATGTATAGTACTTTTTAAGATAGAGCCCATTTCTAGGCTCCCTCAAGGCCGTCCTCTCATAATCTACTAGCTCATATGCGCCCTTCTCTAACACACATTTGAAAATGTAAGGACCATGCCACATGGGATTCAATTTTCCTGCCCCCAAGGGTTCTTTAGCTTGATCCCACAAAAGGACAAAATATCCTTCACTAAACCTCCTTAGACGGACAAATTTATCATTCTATATCTTAACGTGACACTTATTCACTTCTAGAACCACCAAGGCATCTCGACGCTGCTCATCAAGCTGCTTTAAGTGGACCAAACGTTCCTCCAATGGGGAAGTGTTTGGTAAGAGATCTATGGCTAGCTTCAATGAAGGGATTTCACATTCAACTAGCAAGACAGACTCCACTCCATGTACAAGCTAATATGGAGAAAAACTGGTGGTAGTCTTAACCACGGTCCTATATGTGCACAAAGCAGGATATAACATGATGAGCCAATCGGTCTTGCTTTGTGTGATGGTTCATTGGAGAATGGATTTAAGTGATTTGTTCACTACTTCAACTTGTCCATTAGCCTGAGGGTAATAAGAAGAGGAATGCTCTTGCTTATACCTTAACTTCGAGGCCAACTCTTCCATCATCCAATTATGAAAGTGCCTACCATGGTAAGTGACAAGATCCTTTGGAATACTGAACCAAGTAATGATCTGGTTGAATACAAAATGTGTGGCTATCTCACCATTGGATTTAACCGTGGGCATAGCCTCAGCCCATTTCATGAAATAGTCAACAACCACGATAATATGATGATACCCCCCAGCTGAAGCTGGGTTGCAATCCATGAAATCAATCCCCCACTTAGTGAAGGGACCAGTGGTGATAATTGGATGTAACGGGGTAGGACATGAGCACATATTGCATGCAAACACCTGGACAGGGTGGCACTTCTTGACTGTATTAACACAATCTTTAAAGATCGACGTCCAGAAATAACCCGCTTTCAATATTTTTTTGGAAATAGAAATCCCAGATAAATGATCACCACATGCCCCTCCATGGCAATCATTTAGCACAAGCTCAGCCTCCTCATGAGTTAAACAACGACGTAAAATGGAATCTACCCCATGGCGGTACAATGTGTTATCCACTATAAGGTAGTTCTTGGATACGTGACGTAACCATCATCGTTCATCCCATGAAAGGTGAGTAGGGACCTTCAATGTTTGTAAATATATGATGTTATCCCCATACCATGGATCCAAAGTTGAGATCAGGAAAATTTTCTCATCGATGAACGTATCTTCACAAACTTCCTCCTCCTCCTCGCTTGGGAAATCTGATATAAGCTCCGCAAAAATTAATGATTTTTTCAATTTTTCCAAAACAAACTCGAGATCGAATTATTGCAAGATGACAATCCACTTATTATACTTTCCCCTATCATCCTTCTAGTGAGGACGAACTAAAATGGACTAACATGGGCTACCACCATGTTATAGCTGATTTCACCACTCCAGATGAATCACACTTTGTATGGCCTTCCCCTGTCCCCTTGCAGACTCCTTAGACCCTTTGAAACATTTTTTGTCCTTTGATGTTTCCTTGACCATCCCTAAAAACATGTGAAAAATGATACACACAACTTTTAAACCTCTAATCGCGTATATACGCAGGTTTGACCACTAAAACCGCGTACATCGGGATGTGTACAAAATCCAAATCCTTTTAGAGTTTTCCTTGACATGGATCTGACTCACTTGACTCCTAGGCTTCCCTATGCCTTGAGATCGCTCGGATTCAACCTTTCATTACCCCTTTGAAAAGCTATATAAGGAACTCTATGGTACATTGAAGGCATATGAGAGAATTGAGAGCAAAGAAACTATAGTTCATTGTTGCCGGAACTTATTCTTGAGTCTGCATCCCTTTGTCCCTTGGAGCACTTTTGTGTTCTTCCCAAGCTTTCCTTTTTCTTGTGAGCTTGCTATCGAGAGATGGAGGATTGAGGTGGTGGAGGCCCAAGTGGGGGATTCAGTTTCTCTGATTCACAAACGTGCTGATAGAGGTTGTATCTATTGTAATCTCTTATTTATATTAATAAAAATTTA
>LPNX010719264.1:0-23000 GCA_001517045.1 Pseudotsuga menziesii | reverse complement strand
CTTCTTAATCTCAACTTTAGACCCATGGTATGGGGATATCATAATATATTTACAAACATTGAAGGTCCCTACTCACCTCTCACGAGATGAACGACAATGATTATGTCACGTGTCTAAGAACTACCTCATAGTGGATAACACTTTGTACAACCGTTGGGTAGATTCCATTTTACGACATTGTTTAACTCATGAAGAGGCTGAGGTAGTGCTGAATGATTTCCATGGAGGGGTGTGTGGTGGTCATTTATCAGGGCTTTCTAAAGCTAAAAATATTTTAAGAGAGGTTTATTTCTGGCCGTCGATCTTTAAGGATTATGTAGATGCGGTGAAGAGGTGCCACCCTTGCCAGGTTTTCACACGTAATATGCGCTCGAAACCTGCCCCGTTACATCCCATTATCACCGTCGGTCCCTTCACTAAGTGGGGGCTTGATTTTATGGATTGCAACCCAGCTTTGGCTGGGGGGGAACCATCATATTATAGTGGCTGTTGATTACTTCACGAAATGGGTTGAGGCTATGCCTACAGTTAAATCCAATGGTGAGACAGCCGCCCACTTCGTATTGAACCAAATTATTACTCGGTTCGGAATTTTGAAAGAGATTGTCACTAACCATGGCTCGCACTTTCAGAATCATATGATGGAAGAGTTGGCATCAAAGTTAGGGTACAAGCAAGATCATTCCTTCTCTTACTACCCTCAAGAGAATGGACAGGTAGAAGCAGTGAATAAATCACTCAAATCCATTCTCCAACGAACCATCGCACAAAGCAAGAATAATTGGCACATCATGTTATATCCTGCTTTGCGGGCATATAGAAATGCTATTAAGACTGCAACGGGTTTTTCTCCATATCAACTTGTACATGGAGTGGAGTCGATATTGCCGGTTTAATGTGAGATTCCTTCTTTGAAGCTAGCTGTAGAACTCTTACTAGACACTTCACCATTGGAGGAGCGTTTGGTCCACCTTGAGCAACTTGATGAGCAGCGTCGAGATGCCTTGGTGGCTCTAGAAGTCAATAAACATCGTGTAAAGGTCTAGTACAATAATTCTGTCCATCCAAGGAGGTTTAGTGAGGGAGACTTGGTCCTTTTGTGGGATCAACCGAAAGAACCTTTGGGCGCAGGAAAATTTAATCCCATGTGGCGTGGTCCTTACGTGGTCAAACATGTCTTAGAGAAGGGTGCTTATGAGTTAGTGGATTATGAGGGAACGGACTTGGTGGAGCCTAGAAATGGGATCTATCTCAAGAAGTACTATGCATGATTTTCAGCCAAGGCTGGTTATTGCATATTATTGTATAGTTTTGCATAGTTAGTTCTTTTTCTTATAGTGATCGGGTTTGTGATTAGTTTCCGTTTCTTTTGGTAGATGTTAATGGAATATTCCACCTACATAGGATTCACGGATGGTGCGAGCTGTCACACTCAACACTCAGCCTCTGCTGCTTGGGTGATTTATACTCCTATGGGTCAGGTACTGTCTTTAGGAGGTGTATGTCTCCGACCATCTTCCAACAATGTTTCCGAATATAGTGTCATTATTGAGCTTCTACGGGATGCCATTTCACATGGCATTCTCTCTCTTGAGGTACATCTTGATTCAGAGTTAGTAGTGTCACAGCTGAATGGTTAGTACCATGTTAGAGATCCGACGTTATTAAGAAGATTCTTACGTGTGAGATTATTAGAACGACAATTTGACAATATAACATACATACATATTCCAAGAATTAATAATCAAGTTGCTGACTCATATGCTAACTACGTGTTAGATTGGCATTTGTTTCATTCACAATAAATTCATCACAAACACAATTTTTACACATGTAAATAAATAAACCGATCACCATAAAACGTTTATATAACATCCAAAATGTGGTAATACATAGTGTCATGATACAAAATTTGGGCTCTCGAGGCACCAACATATAATACACGGTAGTAAAAAAGTATACACTCCCAGGTATCTAATCCTATGGAGGAGGAGGAGGGTTGTGATCATGGAAGGTCACTACGGCTCTAGCTAGCCGTCGGAATAATCGCACCCATGCTCATGGTACACCCACCACCTGGCACTGCATAGCCTCAGGCAAGTCCTCGACTTGAGCCATGGGAATCCTATGTGTCAACCTCACAAAATTGGTATGAATGATTTGGAGCATCTACTCCGCATCCACACCCATGATATCATCTCCTCTTCCCCTCCGTCTGTGACGAGGGAATCCTTTCGGCCACCGTGGTCCCACATCTACACACAAATGGTAGATGTCACTATGTATTGTCACACAAAAATATGTCTTTTGATTCCATATAATCAGAAAACAAAAAAAAATTAAATAACTCAAAAATTAAAAAGGAGAGGGTCGAGATTCGTTACCTATATCGCCATATGCTGATCCTGGTGGTAGCGACATGTCCAGGTCCCCCCAAAAATCTATCCCTACATAGGGGTAGTCATCGATGGAAAATATCTGTCGTCACCACCATGGAAAGAATTCAGCTGGATAGGGGTTGGCCACCCTACCTCCCCCCAGTCTGTGCATAGCATCTTCCCAACTTCGTTGGGCCTGATATTGAACCCCGTGAAGAGGAACGTCCACTCTGGGGCTCAATCCTGGAACATGCTCGAATAAAACTGTGATCAATATACTATTGAACCCAAAGTTCCACACTCTGCCTACCTTACACTCACTGAGCTGATGTTTCATGTTGCTCAGTAGTGTAGTGCTCCAGTCATAAATCATGGGTCTCATGCACTCCACTGCATAGAACATCGGAGGCCGTGAGGCCTGGTGGAGTGATGCCAAGCCTACTATCCTACCCAATTTCAATAGTATGGCCTTTAGGACCAGCACCTGTATAGTGTTGGTAGGGACATGACTCCCCACCTTCTCTGTGTTTGGATAGCAATACACCGCAATGTACTCGTCTACAGTCAGGCCACCTCCTGGCCCACCACGAGAATGAAGGTTCACTACCTCCCCCCGTCGGGAAAGCCCAGTAATGAATTATATGTCATCCACCTCTATAGTGAGGGACATCCCATCTATCTGGAAGGACTCGGAGTCTAGATCCCAGTAATCCACCAGCATCAGCAATAGTCTTGGTTTGGCCCTCAAGCCACCAAGACACCAAAACTTATAGAGTCCACGTGCACGTAGATCTTGTTGAGCCATTATATCGGCCCTTACTGCTTCCTCTACCTCACCATGTTCATGCTCTCTCCACTCTAGGACCATCCTACACAAGAAATTGCAAATTTTCCCATTAGATTATTGAAAAAACCTTATGCGCGGCCTCATACGTGACTGTTTTTAAAACGGCCGCGTATGTACGTGAGTATGGGGGATTTTTCGTGTATATCCAGCCCTATACGTGGAAAACCCTTGATTTCCATGTGGGCCACAGTGCCCTTTTTAGTTTGGCCTAGAAAGATTAATTGACCATGGAATTTGATAAAAATTGCATCGAAATGGAAGAGAAGAGCATGGGTAAATACCTGGAAGAAACGGTAGTGGATTCCGTCGGCTGGATCTCCTGGAATTTGTTGTTGAAAATCTGAGCTCAAATCGGTAAAAGTTTCAAATGTTTTATAATATTTTGAATTGTTTACTATTTATAGAAAATTTTCAAATATTTGAACATTTTTACCCCCTTTCCTAAAGTTTCGACAATTTCTAACCATTTTGGACCGTTTTTAACATAATTCATGATGTAGAGGACCTTTTTCAGTGTCATTTCAGCCGTTGGATTGACCCATTCATGCCGATCTCAGGTATCATGTCTAAACTGGCATATAGGTTAGGTTTCATCACCATTTGCATTTTGCATGACCTTATGACCATCTCATCATGACCTTAGGTACAAACCCACTCTATTATATCACGAAACCTTCTTGTTGTTTTAGAAGTGGCATGATATGAGTGGTAGAGCTTCACCTTACATGGGTACCATAGTTAGCCCTTTATTTGAATTTGGTACCCATGCTGATGTTTTCTCCTTTAGGGTGTGGGAGTCCGTTGTATAGTACTGCCATGACATTTTGCAAGAGCCTCATACTCCTCTTGATCTATTGCTGGCCTATTTCCCTCAGGAATCCCTCATGTCAAGTTGTGAATGCACTATCATGAGCTTTTCCTGCCTTATTGAGCTTTATGCCAGCTTCCCTGACATTGTGTTTCAGCCATATAGCCCAAGCTTGTCTCATGTCTAGCTATGCAGAGCTATTTTTTATATCCTTCGCAGCTTGTTTCCATTTTTACCGGGAGGGGATTTTCCCCTGAGTGTCGATATCCTACACATGTATCCTTGCATTGAACATAGGTATGTTCCACTCCTTGGAACTAGTTTGTTTTCCCTTATGACACTCGTATCCTCCTAATCTATAACTATAAAGCAATTTTATTCTTTTTCAAGCTTTTTAAATAATTGAAAAATTCCAAAAAAAATAAAAAAACCAAAAAGCTGGACAAGGAAAGATGTTATCTTTGGCAGCTGTCGAGTCATGTCACCTTTGAACAGAGCACTGTATATCACATCCATTGGTTTGGTTTATAGTTTGACTTTAGGAGCTGTACTCGTTTATCTGAGTTTATCTCCACCAATTGGTTAAGCTTCCAGTCACCATGGAGCCTCTGTCGATGCCTCTTGTGTCGCAAAGATGTCCCAGTTTGTATATCGAGTCTATGCTACCTTTATTTAGTCACCATATGCCGTTATGTTCTTGTTTAAAGGAAGTGGAAGCTTGATTCATCCATTCCTCAGTTATCTTGACTTTGCATGTCGGCCATTCCCAGTACAGTTACTAGTTCTTGCACCTTATGATCGAGTCCTTCCACATTATACAGCTTTGCTGAGTACCTCATGTTGGATGATGGGGATTCCTTAATGCCATCCTTCTAGCATATTTCATTCCATCGACTTCAGATCATTTATTCTGGGATTGGAATCTAAAGTCATTTTGAGTGCCTTGAGACTTGCAGTCATCAGTGGCAAGTTCTCTCGCCATCGACAGTCTTTGGGAATACATCAATGTCCCCTGATCGATGGATCCTCTCAAGTGTTTGACCTCAACACATTTATTCACACTTGTTAGTTTGCACTCTAGTACCTTGATTCCCATTTTCATTAATGGTATACATCAATGACTGGTAATCAGACGATGGAATACTATGTTCGACCTCGACACCTATATTCACATAGTAGGACATGTACTCGTAGCGGTTTGTGTAGAAGACCTTCCAGATTGGTGGCATCTCTCATATGCTACCTCCTTGATCATGCCAGTGTTCATGAGATTTCATCTCTCATGACTTGATTCCAGTATATGTCAGACATTTCCAGCCACTATGGAGATCTTGATCTGTTATATATCTTCAACCATTATGGAGATCATGGTCCTTTGTATATCTTCATCATGGAGATTCTGATCTATGTATATTGTACGTGGTGATGACCACTTATGTGATATCTTGTATCATGCCTATTCATGGCCATTGTACTCTTATGTATCCAGGACTACTATATGTATTTGCATTTATGTGCAGAGTTGTATTATTGTACTATGTTGATTGGGTGGCTGGTCTTCCATTTGGGATCCTTCATCACTCCACTTTTGGGATGGACTTATAATGTATTTCAGCCATCGTATGACCCCTCTGACCTCACACATTAGGGGGCATCTTTTATAGCTGATTTCACCACTCCAGGTGAATCACACTTTGTATGGCCTTCTAGTCAAATTGGCAAAGTTGACGACAAATCTCTGTAAGAAATTTTCCATGCCTTGAAACATTGAAGATGTATAATGTTTCTCAGGGGAGAGAATCGAAGTATTGTATCAACCTTTAAAGGGTTGACTCTTATATCCTCCTCGGAGACAATGAACCATAACAAGCGACCAGTCTTCATGCAAAAGATGCACTTATGAGGATTTAACCTAACCAAGTAATGGCAGCATCTTTCGAACACTAATCTAAAATGGTAGGAATGATGCATTCTCATACGAGAATGAGCAGCAAGGTCATCCAAAAATACTTCAATAATCGATTTGAGATCATGGAAAATCAAGGTCATAGACCATTGAAATGTGGCTCCGGTGTTTTTATGGCCAAAAGGAATCTTCCGATATGCGAACGTACCCCAAGGAAAAATAAATGCAGTCTTGTGTTGGTCCTCAGGTTCGATTTGTATCTAATTGTATCCGGAAAATCCGTCCATAAAGGAAAACACCTCACTTCCTGCACACTTATCCAAAATTTGATCAATAAATGGTGTGGGAAAATTATCCTTAGGACAGGCACGATTCAAGTCACAGAAATTAGTGCATATACGGATCACTCCCTCTTTCTTATCCACCGGAAAGGGGTTTGAAACCCACTCCATCAAGAGAAAGAGATAGATAAAAACAACATTCAACAAATTTTCTATCTCAGCCTTAATCACAGGTGCTTTTCTAGGATTCACCACACGCAAGCGTTGTCGAACAGGCTTAGCATTGGAATAAGTTTTAATTTCATGTTCAACAATGCGAGGGTCGATACCTGACATTTACTCGTATGACCAAGCAAATACGTCACGAAAATTTTTGAACAACTTGGTATATTCTTGAATATCAGCATGGAAACATTCTTCCCCAATATAGACATTCTCAATCTTGCCAGGATCACGAGAGATATTGATAGGAATGGTAGGAGATATATTCACCATGTTTCCATTAGCCATCTAACTAGGAGAGCTTAATGGAACCACGGGACTACCAATTCTCTCACTAAGAATATCCCTAAAGTCTTCACACTCCAAACGATCAAGCTTGGGAAGAAAATAAGATCTATGATGCAACTCTTCCCAAGGTGGCTCAACTCCAGACATGGCCTCAATAATAGCTTCATCTGATGGAAAAACACTATCAAGGAATTCATGTGTGTGAGAATACTCAACTTCCCATGCAGGAAGCACATATGGGTCCTCCTCCTCCATCCACGAAGAGGAAGGACTAGGCTCTGCAACACATTCAAGATTCGCTTGATATGCTATCATTGCTGTAGGAAATAGCATGTCCGTTTTGATAGGCTTACATGAAGGACTTGGTGTAGGAAGAATCCAAGGATCTTCCATATGGGTAGTGCCAAAAGACACCGATCTCAATGAAGACGAAGCCCCACCAAAACTAGACCCGATCATAAGAACAGGTGCAGGACAACTAAATCTTCCCATAAGGGATGGATACATGCCCACACCCACACTCCCAGTTTCTGGCTGAGAGTGCTCGACAATCAGGATAGAAGCTCTCGAAGATGCGATAACACACGGATTATTGAATGATGTTTGATCAATCGTAACTATCTTCCCATTAAACAAAAAGAATACAACTCGAAATAGAGAAGAAGCTACAACTTGCATACTATACATCCAATTCCTACCCAGTAACAGATTTTAGTCAAGGGGTGCATCAACCACCTCGACCTCGATCGCGACAGTCTTCCCTCCCAAACGGACCTTAAGAGAAGGAATAATTTTGTGCATCCGAAATGATCTACCATCAAAAGTAGTCAACATGGTAGCAGATTTATACAACTTGAGGGAACCCAAACCCTTCCAACACGCCAAAGACATCACGAAAGTAGCAATGCCTTCATCAATCATAGTGCATTTGATGGTCATGATAAGACATTCTACATGAATAAAGAGAGACACATAGTAAGGAAAGCGAGGTTGTAGTACCTCGGTTTCAAATTTGATGATGGAGGAAGAGTTATCATCGTTAATTCCAAGAGCAGAAAGAAAAGCCTTCCTTTGCAAAGGACAACTTTGAAGTACTTCGAGTGCAGACATCACACAAGGAGTGTGGCCCAAATCCTTGACAAATGAATAATTCTAGGCGGCTCGGGTATTAGGATTATGCCCTGAACGCTTAAGGACCCCCTTAGGAATGTGAGGTGCAACTTTATGTTTATCCACAGGGTTTTAAATACGCAAAGGAATTTCGAGTGGAGCAGGTTCCTTTCCAAGGTCAAGTTCTGAGGAACCATAGTCCTTTGCATGAGTCACAACCTTAGTAGCACGCACCACATTGATGCAACCATGACAACTACTAGCTTCGAGCGGATCTTGATCTCCACCAGACTGATCATGGGTCCTCGAGTTCATGTTTTGATTATGGGGTAAAGGGTTGGTCAACACAGTTGGGCCCTGTGCTATGAACCCCGAGCCTTCTTCTATACGAGGTCACAAGTGAGTGAGGTGGTCATCCTTACACAATTTGCAAGGAAACTTAACCTTACGTTTAGACTGCTTGTCCCCCCCAGCATTGCGAGCGTTCTTGTCATTAGAATTGGCATTTTCATTCCTATTCCCACCCTTACAATTTTTTTTACCCTTCTTTTTATTCCTTTCGGGTTGCTAGTTACCCTTCAGATCCGACGATTGCATTGAAAGCACATTCACCGTTTGGGTGGGTTGAGATGAAGCTGTGGCTTGTCCCGAGGCATATTGGTTAATAGACAATTGACTCACTTGTTTCACAACCGAATCTACAGGTTTGGTACTTGTACAACCAACAATTCCATCATCATGTGGTCCAGGTTTGACCTTAGGGTTGAAACTAGAACGCGGAGCATTAGGAATGATCTAATATAACAAATTGAATTGAGCATAAATCAAATCCAATTCCTGCACCCTAAAAATGGCTTGTTCCTCATTTTGAACCCCAAATGTAGAAACATTCTTCGCTATATAAGGTAGTAATGATTTAAGGAACCATTCGAGGAGAAAATCCGGTGGTATGAAGGCCTTAATCAATCTCTTCCATCTATGCCACTCTTGGATATGGTTTGAGATATGCATGGTTTTGTCTTGCCAAAATGTCGACAAGAGTTCTGCACCAACGTCATAATGCATAGGTAGCTAGAAGTGGTTGAGAAAATTCATAGCTAGGTCATCGAACAAAATGAATGCCCCCCTAGGTAACTCTATGTACCATTTCACTGCAGGCCCGGTGAGGGTGCATTGAAATAGCCTTAAACAGATCAAATATTTGTGTAAGGAATTAGAAGAGCACCAAAGGTGAAATGTAGTAACATGTTCACTAGGATATTCTCCTGGTTTTCCCTTGAATTTGGGAATGTATGAGGGAAGCTTGGTAGGGATAGCCGGCCAAGCCAGGTCATAAGATATAGGATCGTTCGTTAGTCTCAACAAGTTAGGAAAATTTAACATTGCAAGGAAATGGATCCTAGGTTGAGCAGGTCGATGCCATGCTCCTTAATAATTTTGGTTCACATAAGACTAATTACTGTAACCAACATGGTCATGTCCATAGTTCCCTCCTCCCATTTGACCCATGTAGGGTGGCATGGAAGCACTATAATGTGGTGTACCTTGACTATTTGGAGCTACAAAGCCATAATTCTGGGAGTAAGCGGGTTGTTGATACCCATACCCATAAGATGAATAACTCTGTGCATACTGCAATCCATAATATTTTCCATGAGAAGGTCCATAAGATGTCCCATGGGATGTCCCATGAGAGACTCTGTAAGTAGGAATATGAGGAATTCCCTGCGATAGACCATAGGACGTTCCAAAAGTAAGAATGTGACCTCCTGAGACAATAGGAGGTAATTGAATCTGAGACACAACTACGTGAGTAACAACAATATGAACATGACTATTAGCCACATTCCGGCCTGAAGGACCACCTGAATGAGGGAGAGGAATAACATTCGAAGAAGTAGGGATAGAGGACAAAGGGATATGTGAAGCGATGTAAGTGGTGTTCCCTATAGTCACTCATCTTGGTTCTAGTATCCTAATAGAACTACTAACACCAGGTCTAGGAAAAACATGTGATGTAGCCTCCACCATCGGGATGGAGGGTGCAATGTGACTCATGTTCCCAAATATCTTCACATGGAAAGGAATAGGAGTGCCCCCAGGTGTAGTGTTAGGATCAAACTTTGACTCGGCATGGTGTGACAGATCATATGTAGGGATACCAGACATGCCATAACTAACATAACTAGTGCTTGTAGGTTCATGATGAGTCTCGTCGCTCGGCATCCAATACCGGTGACTTGTGAATGAGGGATCATACCTCGAGTGTGCAGGTATATTAGCTGAAGGATCGTACCTAGAATGTGTAGGTATATCAGGTGAAGGATCATACATAGGAGTAGTATCTTCTTCTCCAACCTCATGAGGTGGAGAGGACAACTCAAGAATTTCATCTTCATGATCTCCCATCATGTGTGAATCAATGTGAGAAGTAGTCTGCCTGGACTGTCTATTTCTCTCTCCCAAAGGAGGAGGATATGTAGAAGGTGGAAGTCCTACTAAACGACGAGAATGACAAAGTGTCACACTCGAACCCACAATGACTCAAAAAATGAAAAAGACTCTTCTAATTATGGAAACCCTAAGCAAGCTACCATGCATAGAGCATACACTTATATAATCTAAATCCAATCATAAGCAAACAAGGGTAGGATATGTGAGCTCCTGAATGAAGAAGGTATGTCTCACTTAGGAGAGGCTTGAGACTCCCATACACAACAAGCAGAGGTTTGTAACCAATTATTATGGCCCTTAGCTTCAACGCATATAGTAACTGTGCTATCCGACCCCAAACTGGCTGGGACACCTGCAGAATAACCCCTGTGAAGTACCCCCTCGATAACCTAACTAAGGCAACTAAGGTCACCTAAATAAAATCAATGCTCAGGCGGATAGTCATAGGCGGGATTAACCGTATGGGCAGGGTAGCAAAGCCCAAAACTATCGAAAGAGCCCCCAAATACGAATACAATCCTGGAAATATCTTTAGTGCTACTCAGTTATGACTAGGGATCATTCCAATCAATAACCGCTCACACTGCCTCGTGCTTAACTCCCTTGTAAGAGGAGGATCTTGAGAAACACTAATTATACCAAGGAATTTCACACTCTCACCTGGACAGACACATACATGTTGTTGTTTAGTGGTCTTGGAGAATTTAATCACAATGAACTATTCGAAGACCCTAAAACCCAATCTTTTTGGTGTACCCTATCAAAGAAAATAGTGTAATCCATTTTAATTAAGCATTGATTTTATTGGCTTTATTACTAAACAAACGTATATGATCGTGCAACCAATGGTGTTATGACGCAAACATGAAGTAAAATGCACACCTAACAATCAATGCAAATGCATTGTGTCGAATGAAAAATAGGGCATGCTACTATGTGAAATGCAAAATTTTCTTCAAATGACAAATGCAACCATTCCTATATGAAAGCCTAACTAGTACTTCTCTAAGCAAACCTAGTGCAAGTACCATGCAAAATGCAAAGTGCAATGATGCATCATGATGTAAAAGAAGCAAATATTTTTGTATTTTTTTATTAAAAAAGAGATAATAAAGAAAAAGAATGACTCTACCAACCCCAGACTCTGCAAGCACCATCAAACAGCACCCACGCAAAGCACTAAGGTAAAAGAGACCTAATGCACTAATCCCAAAACAAAAAATTGAAAATGCAATGACAAGAACATTCTTAAAAAAAAAATTACCCTAAAAAGCATCTCTGGTCAGAAACAGAGGTGTATACAGACTCTAGAAGCATCAAAGGAGACTCCGTAATCATCAAAACTCACCCAACAACACTCAATATTCCTCTAAAAGGAAAAACTTGGGGCATACACAACTGTGTGCAGAAAACCCACGTATATACGCAAATATCTCAGTCAAAACCGTGTGTACATGAGATTGTGAGGAAAAAACTCGCGTACAGGAAGAAAAAGAGATAAAAATGAAGGAAAGTAGATAAGCTGAGACAAAATTCACACCTATCAGACACTACCATGAAAAAATGCCCCCAGACCCGACTCAGAAACAAAGAAATCAGAGCAATTCAAGAACATTGAATGTCGATAAAAACCCCCAAAGGAAAATTACTAGGAACTCCCAAGTGGAGTCGCCAATTCTATTATGGAGAGAAATTCCTATGGCTTGGGGTACCACAACAAACAGCTTGACTCCAGGATATTAGTTCATACCTTTTTCCAGACGGTTGATGTAGATCCCTATTGAGCTTTCCAACTCCAGCTTGTATTGATAAATTGCTATCTCAACACTCAGCAAACAAGATAAGCATGCTATATATAATTGTGTTAGACCTACTCTAGCATATATAATCAATAACATATAAGTATTTAAAAGCATCCATGGATCAAATACTCATTTAAATACACATTATTGGACAGGAAAATATATTTCTATTGATATAAAACATAGATTACAGTAGTGACAACCTCTGTTGGCATGTCTACGAATCGGAGAAACTGAGTCCCCCACTTGGGCCTCCACCACTTCAATCCTCCATCTCTCGATAGCAAAATCACAAGCAAAAGGAAATCTTGGGAAGAACACAAAGTGCTCCAAGGGACAAAGGGATGCAGGCTCAAGTATAAGCTTTGGCAACAATGGACTATAGTTTTCTTGCTCTTCAATTCCTCTCTCTTCAATGTATCCAAAGGGTTCCTAATATAGCTCTTCAATGGGGTAATGGAAGGTTGAATCCGAGCGATCTCAAGACATATGGAAGGTCAAGAGACAAGTGACTCAAATCCACATCAAGGAAAACTCCAAATCATTTGGCCTTTTGCACGCATCCCGATGTATGCAGTTTTAAGGGTCAAACCCACGTATATACACGAGAAAGGGATTAAAAGTCGAGTATGGCAATTATTGCATGTTTTTAGGGATGATCTTGGAAACATCAAAGGTACAAAAATGGTTCATGGGGTCTAAGGAGTCTATAGAGGGACATGGAAGGCCATAAAAGTGTGATTCACCATGTGTGGTAAAATCACCTGTAACAACCACCCTTATATGTTTTCAGTAAACTTCCATATTTCTTTTCCCCTCAATATATGTCATACACACTAGTATCTTCTTCTTATTCTATTATCTAGAAAACCTAGACACCCTTATCCACTTCAATCTTTTGCTATATATATACATTATTCATTTTTTATGCATTGTACCTTTTCAGACCAGTCACACCCTTTTGTATTCATACCTTCTCAAAACATTTAGTCCATAATTTTGTTAACCATTTAACCTTTTCACCCTTACAGATCGAACTCATGTTCTTTCATCCTAGCACCTCTTCAAATCTATGATATCAATATTTATTCTGTTTCTTACTATTTTAATATTCAGCTTATTTGATTGTTAAATTAGTTAAATTAATTTAACCTTCCTGAGTCATCCACGGGATTCATCTGCGTGCTAGCCTTCACATTTTTCTAGTGAGATTCTCCATCTACTCATGTTGTAGGCTTCACTCCAAAATTTCATAGGATTTTTGAGGCATTGATTTTAGATCCAGATTTTTCCTGACCATAGGTGTCAAAATGTCTTTTTGTACTATTATCTTTCCTTAATCTTTTTCCGCATTTTTTGACACAAACTCAGCCAACAAAACCAATCGATGGGGTATCCCGATCTGTCGACACCCAAACCACTATGATCTCCCTAAGCACCAGCCCATAAATGTTTTACCCCATCGGGAAAAACCCGCACAGTGGATGAAGTCTCACCCAACATGTTCAAGGGAGAGCTGACAAAACCAAGTTTCTGTAGAATGAGAGAGGACAATGTGCATCAACTTATCAACTTAGCACAACATTAACAAATATGATCATTCAAATTATGCATTCACATAACCATTCATTATCATTCCTCAACAGATCATATCATTCAATCATAACTGCAGTAAACACATTGACATGCAAACAAATCCAATAGAATAACATCATGTAAAACATGGAAACATCACATCATTTACAGATCCATGTGACATATTCACATAACCTTCATAATTGAGTCGCAAAAAATTGTAAAATAGGAAAACAAAAAATAACACAATGATTTAGCTCAACTTCTGTCTTGTTATATTACTTCCGCACAAAATCACATATTCTCCAAAACAATTCACAGATCAACAAGTGCTCTCTAAAAGTACTCAAAAGGAGTTTCTAACACTTATAAATAAACATCTACTTATAGGCTTGCGCCTTTACATTCAAGGTCCACTTAGAAAAATTCTTAACTAACTCTTTAACTAATTCTACAAAATAATGACCAGTATCCATACAATGTGGTCTAAAACTACGAAAGATGACACAAAATATATAAATATTCAATTTCTGCTTTGCACACCATCTTCCACTTGCGAGGTGACTTTGACCTTGTGTGCAACATTCATGATGTTGCACAACTAATGTATTCCAAAACTACCTACCAATAGGCCCCCATCACAATCTTGTGGCTCTCCCTCGCGCTACATCAGCTGGACATAGTATACTCGATGATCTTCAACCTGAAGTCTTCGTATTCCTGAGTAATCTCCTTTACCTATTCTTTAACTTTCTCAGCAATATATTGACTTTTTTTCAACTCGTGCTTCAAGGGGTGCTCCACTATATTTGCAGAAACCTCCTTTTTCCTTCCTACATGATCATTAGTGCAACAACTTGCCTTAATAGAAAGTTGCGCTCAAATATATTGGAGCTCATCTAATTGTTTAGTGTGTTCCATTGTCACTCCTAATCCTTTCCAACACACTATTGCAACTCCTTCAACTCTTTAGACTTGGTAATCTTAACAACAGGTGGTATTGTTCTTAATGCTGTCTTTAAAGTTGACCCTCTTCCTCCTTCAACTGCTTGATCAGTTGTGCTAACTTCTCATCCTAGATGACGCTGCCCCAAAATTGCATTGTTGCATCAGTGACCTTCTTTGCTTCTTGCTCCATCTCTTCTAGCCGTGTCGCCACATCCTCTATGGCACCCTTCCTTTCTGTGATTTGCTCCGGTGGTGTTTCAAGATGCACCAGATCAGTGAAGTTTGCGTTATCTCGCTGCAACTATGTGATGACCACGCTGAGCTATTTTTATCTCTCCACTGCATCCATTTTTGTGGTGCTCTCAGGAACATACTACCAAGCATCTGAAATGACCTCTTCCATCCACACTCTGTGATCCCAGAGTTGAGCCTTCTCGACTACTAGTCAGTCTTTCTCCTTTTTTAGCTCTATGATCTATGTGGTGCTCTTATCCTTCTACTCCTCTTGCACATTCTTCAATTCTTCAATCTCTTTCTACACTTATGCTTCCTTCTATTGCGATCGAAAAACTTGACCGCTGATGTTCTACTCCATGTCGACCAACTCCTGGTTGGAGACTCTTTGCATGTGCATTAACGTTTGTGTGGACAACATGTTGATGTCGATAGAAAGGTCCTACAACTGCTGCAGGGAGGTGTTCAAGTCCTCATTTCTGATCTCAATCGAAGTCGGGGGAATATGAACATTTTTTACCCATATCCTAGTGCTGATTGAGTCAAAGTCATGCATAGTTGCTCCTTCTGGCGCTCTCTTCAAAATAACATCATATAAAGAATCTGTTTTGTTCTTACCTCCACAAATCCCTCTTGCACGTATTTCTTCATTTCCTTTGTTGCTACATATGTTGCATTAGTCACCGCCTTTACAAGCCAATTCAAATGGGCTTCCATCCCTAACACGGTGCTACTAGTTGTGCCATGTTCATAGTGTTTCTTCATTTTGGACTCGTCAAATGCTCACTCTGCGTCTGAGTCAGTGGGTGTCTTTCTCAACTATGTATCAGATTCATGGTGACTCTGCTGGTCATCTTTATGCATGTGATCAATAGGTGCATCTGTTGGGGGTCCTGTTGATACTTCCTCCAAACTGACCAGCTCCCTCCATGTGGCAGGCCAAGATCAAAATCAACGCAATATTCGTAGGGTCAACCAACAGTCCTTGCTTGCAAATGATGTGACCCAACAACATCCCAAAAGGTGCATAGAAAATACACTTCCTTGAGTTCAATGCAATTTGATGTTGTTGACATTTTTCCAGCACCAGTTGCAAGTTTCCAGATGGTCTCTGATCAATCCATAAACTATATAGTCATCCATATAAACTTGCAAAAAATTCTGAATAAAATATTTGAATGCAGTGAAAACAACACGGGAAAATAATGCAGGTGCATTCTTTAACCCAAAAGGCATCACAATGTAATGAAAACAACCCCATTCAGTAACAAATGTTGTTTTGTGGTGATCCTCTTTTGCGATCCTGATCTAGTGATAGCTAGAAAACCCATCTGTGAATGAATAGATCTCCTGACCTCCTACTCCTTCTAGAAATTCATCAATGAACAATGTCAGAAATGGATCATGCATACATGCATCATTCAATTTCTGTAGGTCGACACAAATTCGAACCTCACCCATTTTCTTATCTTGGACCACCATGGGAATGATCCATTCTTATTCTTCAACCGACGCAATTATTCCAATATCCAAAATCTTATCAAGCTCGACTTTGACTCTCTCCTTATATCATAGATTTAGGCGATACAACCTCTACCATATTGGTTTTGCATATGGCTTGTTAACCCAAAAAATCCCTCACTCAGCTCTACATGGCCTACACCACCCAAGGACACCCATGCAAAACCCTCATTTCACCCTATTGGACCCCCACACCCTCAAAAAGGCTTAAGAATGAGCAAAAGGGCTTAAAAACCCCAAAAAAGAGCCTAAATAGTTCTCCTAGGGGCTAAAGCCTCCAAAAGGGGCTAAAACCCCTCAAAGGAGCTAAAAAACCCAAAAGGAGATAAAGATAGGGTGAAAGGGGCTAAAATCCCAAAAAAGGGCTAAAGCCCCAACCAGGGGCTTAAAACCCTAAAAAGCCCCAGAAAGGCTATAAATAAAGGGGTGGGGGTCACTCTTAAAACACTTCTCCCTTGCATACTGTTATGCTACCCGTGGATGCCTTGAGACCCTTTGTCTCTCAAGCCACCCACACTCCCTCTCCTCCATCCTCCATTGAGCCATAGCTCCCCCATCCAAGAGAGGTGCTTCTCCAAGCTAGGGCATGGTGGCCTATTCCATCCAAAGAGAAGGTATAGATTGTCATTTTTTGTATTTGTTTTAGTAGTTTATTTGCTTTCTAATCCATGGCTTATTTGCAGGTTTGTTGCCTAACTTATTTTGTAGGTATTTTGTTTTCTAACATGTTGTTTGCAAGTAGCTGGAGCAAAACCCTAACAGTGTTTACGGAGGGGTTTCTAGCCATTTCTCTTCTTTCTGTTCTACTTTGCTTTCTGTCCATTTTTACTGCATTTCACCACCAGGAACCTACCCTTCCATCCTATAGACGAAAGTTAGTCATTCCTACCTTGTAGCAAGGGAGAAATACCTGCTACAGAATTGGCGACCATACCAGGTCGATCCCATAGGATCCTCGGGTCTGTTTTTCAAAATTTCAAGTTTTAGTTTAGTTTTTTTCCCTAGTTCAAATTTTTTGTCAAATATAGTTTAAAATCCTATTTATTTACAGTTTCTGTTACTGCCAATCCTCCACAAGGAAAATCTGAGTCCATTTGGCCACAGTACAGGTTATTGTCGACCGGATCTGACTCAGGATAAAAAAAAACTCACCTTTTAGAGAAAGTTGCACTTATCGGGACTAAACAGGGGACCAGGTCACTCATTTGGGCCTCACGGGTGTGACCAGGTCTCCCTTTTACCCCCAAAAGTTGCAACCCCCTTAAAAAAGATAGCCCACTTCTCTCGGCAAAATATGAGCGACCCCCTTACCTGTTTCTGGAAAAATTTGGTGACCCCCTCGCCACATTTGACCCGAAACATGCAATCTATCACTCAGAATTGGGTTTTTAATAATTAAGGACTGTCAGTGCAACTCAGCCGCCTCTGTCCATCTGAATTTTTTCATTTATGTTAATGACAATTTCATGTACAGAACAAAGTGTAAATTAAATATTTAATGGGTTAATGAATATATTTTGACTAAAACTCACTTAAAATTAACAATCTTGCTTACCCTTCCTCCTCTACCAAGTCATCACCCTTAGAGCTATTCTAGGATAAGACGAAGGGCATAGCTCTTATAGTAATAGGCACTTCACCTAGTATTGTTCGAAACCCCTAAAAACGGGTGACTTGGAAGGTAGAGGGGGTAGAGAAGGAGGGATTCTCATGGTGTTGTAGCTGCAACATTTTCCCAAAATTCCAAAAAATTTGGGACCCTCCTTTTGCTTAGATTAGTTCGATTTTATTCTTTGATTTGATCTAATGATTTTTTCAGAACAATTTTCTAATGCTTGGATTGATCTATCACTTGTTGATTTTTCTCTAATGCTTGAAACAATCCACAGTTTGTCCAGACTTTATCATTTCTTTTAAATGCGTTTCCAGCATGCTTGAATCGGAAGTTTATTTGGTTGGTGCTTCTGCCATTGCAGAGAAATAACGAGTCTTGACTTCGACTTTTCTTCCGATACGTTCATTTTCACATCGGCTATTTTTTGGTTTTACATCGTAACTTTTATTACAACCTCCTCCGCAATTACAGACGGCAAACTATGAAGTTCCCTGATCGTCGCTTTGGGTTTTCGGCCCTGCCGTGTTATTTTCATCAATCCTTGAGTTGAGGGCTTCTGCCATTGCAGCTGCGGAAAACTCTATCTTTCCTGGTCGTCTAGTCGTTTAAACCTCGACGTTGTAGAAGGTCGCAGCTCCCTTTGTGACTCCGTCTTTGCGGCTGCCGAAAATGCTAACTGTTCCGATATTTTATTGTTTCCACTTTCAATTCAAACCTTGCATTATGGAATGGTTTATCCTTTGCGTTTCCTCCATTGCGGCCCCCTGTACCGCTATCACTCCGATGTTCTGACGATTAGTCGTGCAATGTTCCACTGCGTATGTCTCCATGGATAGATTACTGATCTGGCCACTCGGTGTTGCGGAAGTTATTACGCTTTCGACCTCCGATCCAAAATGTTCCGCCATTCGATTTTACTATTTCCCCGCTGCACGTGGTTGACTTATATATATTTTTGCGGCCAATTCTATTTTTCGATTATTCTATTTGGATTGCCGTTTCGACTGGCCCACTGTCGCTCTCGTTGTGCTGTCATCCTCTCGAGCTTGGTCAAACCCTGTTGTTGGTGTACGCTTGCTCCAGGTGGCTTCAACTATGGAATCTTGACCGCCCTTTCCCCGCCATACATACAGCATTTCTAGGTAGGCTCCTCATTGTGTTTTCCCATTCCTTTCAGGATTTGTTGGTTTTCTATGGTTGGGTTTTGTCCACAGCCATTTTCCCTCGGCCCGTTGGTTACATGCATATATAGTGCATTAGAGATTTGTATCGTAACTGTCTGTGGGAGGCGTTTTAGCACATAGGGTGTTGTTACTCCACGGATTTTGATTATGCAACCCTACGCTTAGAGAATAGGGGGTTTGGTGCAGACGGCCGTTACGCTGTCTGTACCAATCCACCCTGGGTGATGATGTTTGATGGGGGATGATTTTTCACAGTTTTTCCTTTGATACTTGGACTGGTTGCCCCATTTTCGTGCTACCTGTATCCTTCAGACCAGTTGCGTTTCGCCGCGCTGTTCTGCACAAAATCGGTTCACGGTCGGTTTTGAACTTGAGCTCGGTGGGGGTTATATAGCACCACAGCGTATTATTGAACATAGTTTCAAACAGACAGTAGTGTGTTTCCTAAAAGTGCACCGTTGAAATTTTGCATGATTCCCCCTATCATTCCCCATAGCGAGATGGTCATGGCGCCCGCTGATAGCTCAAGTTTTCTTCATTCTTATGTAGATTTGCTTCATGCTCAAATTTGTTGATAGAACTATTTTGCACATTTTTCTTCATAACTATTTTCCATCATGTTGAACATAGATGAAGTTAAACACTGCACCTTGTGTCTCAATGCTTGCAAATTCTCTGGAAATAGCTTAATGTTTATAATTTCATATATGGCAGGAAGATCTCAAACTTGAAATGTCGAAGAGGAAAAAGAAGAAGGCCCCTGTGGTCGAGGAAGAGCCTGAAGTGGAGGTCATTACCAAAACTGAATACATATATGAAGACACCAAATGTATATCTGGTGTAGAACCTGAATACCAGTGGGGAGAAATATACCGGTTAACCATGCACCGAGAGGTGCCAGATATGGGCCTAGAAAAAGAAAGCATATATGCTAATATTGAGAGATCTTCACTTATGAAGATTGCCACCAGACCATAGTTTTTCCCCTACTCTGAGGTGACTGGTTGGATTCTGCCACAGGAAGCTGTAACCATGATGATTGTGGAGAATGTTAACAAACAAGGCTATGCTGCATATAGCCCAGGATATGTAGCTCTTGCCTACCACCTACTAGAAGCACAAGTATTTATGTCCGATGATTGGTTAAAAAACATTAGAATGGACCTAGTTGAGACCCTTAAAAGGACACTGTTATCTGGAAAACATTTCAGAACTAGGGCTATGGGAGAGTATGATACAACAAGCTTAAGGGCCCCATACAGGTTCATAGCCTTGATGCTTAACAGTATTTTTGGAAGAGCTCATGGCAGGTTCTTCAAATTGGAATGGATGCCAATCATTTTTTATGTTGCAACCCAGGGGACAATTTTCAACTGGGCCAGCATTGTATCAAATAGTCTTTCAGCTTGCTTGACCTCAGCTTTGGGAGGAGTGTCCCAAAAGAGGCCTGAATTCTATATGAGTTCCATACTTGTCGATTGTATATTGTGCAATCAGCCTTTCCCCAGCCTCAGGTGCATCTGGGACAGGGAAAGAATGCCTATCTATTTTGTTTATAAACCACTATGGGCACACAAGTACCACAGTCATTATCAAGAAGTCTGTGAACACTTCATCATGCCATTATATACACTCATTTTCCTGAAGGAGTGTAATTGCATGTCACAGGAGGCGCTACAAGTAATTGAAGAATATGAAGATTACTATCTAACTAAGGATGACCTTTACTTGAGGATTTTTGGAGGTTCAAGAGCACCCTCCCTGCTGCCCAAATACGCCACTGACTACATCATTCACAAGGAGGCTGTTAGGCAAGTATTCTTGGATGGCATAGGGAGCTTCTTGTTTGAGCATAAGAAGGATGCCTATCCTCCTTTGCCCTTCAAGTTAGGAAGTTACAGGTTCACCAAAGTGAATAAAGGTGATGATTTTGTGGAAGATTTGGAAAGGTTTCATTTTGGCGAGATGCCTTTCCATAGAAGTGACTCCCGCAATAAAGTAGCTGAGCATTGTAAAGAAAACAACGTACATTTTGAATACACCCACCATTGGGATAGGGAAGAATATGTCTTCCGAAGTGCATTAAACATAATAGCGTTGAGGAGAAGGTTTAAGAAGAATATCACCACCAAAGGTGGGAAGGGAGATGAACAAGAAAAAGCTAAGGAAGAAGCCAAAAGAAGAAATGAGGAAGCCCAAAGGTTGGCACAAGAAGCTGCAGGGTGGTTACAGGGAGAAGAAGAAGAAAAAAGAAGAGCTGCCCAAGAAGCAGCCAAAAGGGCAGAAGAAGATGCTAGGAATGAAGAAGAAGAAAAGAAAATAAATCTTGATGAGGAGCTATAGAAGCAAGAATCAGAGAGGCTAAAGCTGACACAGAAAGAGACAGAACTGTCGGCCTCTGACACAGCTGGAGGATAGACCCGGGACATGGATAACCCCAAGGTTCAGGACCCGGAAGTACCTACTGCTAGCACACCTAGGAAATCTGTGGTCCCTACACTGAAGCTAGTCCCTTTTGTACAGAAGGTGGGTGAGAAAATACCTGATTTTAACACTGTGTTCTATGACAGGGAGACAAAGAGGATAATAAAGAGGAAGGAAAGGAAGGTTGAAACTGGAGGTCTACCCGGGAAAATGATAACGGATACACCCATTGTGTTTGGAACAGACCAAGATCCAAGATTCACCATTACAGCCGGAGCTGCAATGATTCATGCCTCGGAAGAAAATGTGGACAGGATTATGACAGACTTGGAGCAATCCAAGAAGTCCTCTGCTCAACTGAAAGACACATTGAGGAAGGAGAGAGAGGAAAGCAATAGGCTAAATAGGAAATATGAGGACATGAAAAGGGAGATGATGTCCTCAAAAGATGAACTACAACTCCTCCAAATAGAGAGACAAGCCAGTGAAGCTGCACAAAAGCGCCTGGAGAAAATGCAGCAAGAGTATCAAGAACTAAAGGTGGAGAAGGAACAACTAATGGGAAGGGTAGAAGACTTAGAGCTGCAGAGAGCCACTTGGGAGGCAAATGAAAATCAAGCTCAAGAACAAGAAAGGAAACTTCAAGAGCATATCTCTTCTCTAACAACTGCTTTAGAGGAAGCAAGGGGGCAGCAGGTCAACCTCCAACCATTCAAAGAGCATGTGTTGGCACAAAAGGCCAAGATGCTGCAGCTGCAGACTGCCATAGAAGAGGAGAGATGCAAAGTTCTGCAAGTAGATGGCCGATTAGAGGAAATCCTGGAAACCTCATCTTACTTTGTTGATAGATCTCAAGATGTCCTTGAAGTCCTGACTGCAAGAATGGCAAGGATGGAGAACAATGAAGAAACTCCAGCAGAGCTGCCATCGAAGGATAAACAGGCCCTCAAGCGGGATTATGACTTACTGGAGTTTGCCATAAATACCGCAGAGGATTTCAAAAAGGCCATTAAAAAGACAAAAGGATCATGCACAGAGTTTTTCAGGAGGCTCCTTATTACCTACAATCGGTGCCAAATAGAGACCGAACGGAGGCTTGAGGTTTTCTTGGACCACAACTCATTTGTGGAGATGTTGCAGAAGAGATATCAGGAGGAGGAAGCAAAAGTATAGCATATCAAAGCCCTAGATGATCAGATCTTGAGGATTGAAGTAGATCATTCAGCCATCAGTGTGCAGCTTTTGGAGGATCAACTTCGGTTGAGCACAGCCAGAATTGAGGCTATAAAGAACCAGGCTACGAAGTTTGAGATCAACATTCAGTTTTTGGAACCTTGTGCCTTTGAAGGCATCGCCTCTGAAGCTTTGGCATGGAAGAAGTTTCTGGACACCCAAGTGGGACC
>LPNX010719263.1:438335-450691 GCA_001517045.1 Pseudotsuga menziesii | reverse complement strand
GATCGCGACTGTGGGCGGAAAAAACGCGGTCGGGGCGCAGGAAAAAAGGCTGACAGCGGCGGGCTGGTCGCGGGTTAGGGCCTGAAATGCGCGGTCGGGCCACGGCTGCGGAAAGAAAAAACGTGGTTTCCGGCGGCCGAAAACGACGGCCGAAAGTACAGTACGAAAAAATAAAATTGAAAAGAGACAGCGGAGTCGCCAAAACTGTAGCTAGGGTTTTCGCCCTAGCTTGTGCTGATGAGCACCTACTAAGGAATCTGGAATCCTTAGTAGCAGTTCAATGATGTAAACAAAAATAAACTGAAACAAAGACTAAGCTAAAGCAGTAAAAAGTAAATAACATGAAGCAAAAACAGTAAAGAAATGTATAATGGTGATTTTATTGATATTACCTCCGATGAGGAGGTTGGTGGAGTCCGTTGCGCTGGTCCGATGTCGGTGGCTTCGAGCTCCAAGCCGCTTCTTTTCCCTCTCCGGTGGTGGAAATGGGCCAAAAAGATCTCTCAATGGTGAAAGTAGCTTGATGGTAAGCTAGGGTTTCGAGAATAATTTCGGCAGAGGCAGGATGCTTATGATAATGGATATGAAATGAGGGGTCTCCACCACTTATTTATAGTTTTTTAGTGGTGGAATGCTGGCCCATGGTTTTGGAAACCATATGGTTTAGGGCAGCTTGTTTAGGGTTTTTTCCTCCTTTTCCTCATTATTTTATATTTTTTCTTCCCTTTTGGGGATTTTTGCTATTTTAGAGGAATTTTGGACATTTTTTGGAGGAAAAAGGGGTTTTTTGGCCTTTTGGAGGCATTTTAGGCCTTTTAGAGGCTTTTTAGATGGTTTTATGGCCTTTTGGAGGCTTTTTAGTGGGATTTTCAGGGAAATATGGTAGGCAAATGGACAAATGAGCCATGTAGTGAGGTAGATGAGGTAGTTAACCATTTTTGGGTGTTAACAGTGGGCATTGCCTCTACCCACTTCGTGAAATAATCTACAATGAAAATGATATGTTTGTGCCCCCCTAGCCGAGACTGTGTTGCACATCACGTAATCTATCCCCCACTTCATGAAGGGGCCCACTGAGATGATGAGAAATAACGGAGTAGGATGTGACCGCATCTTTCTGGTGTAAAGCTAACAAGGATGACAATGCTTCGTGGCTTCTACACAATCTTTAAAGATCGTGGGCCAGATATAACCGGCACGTAAGATCTTTTGGGCTATTGCTAACCCAGATAAATGACCCCCACATGCTCCACTATGGGCATCATTTAGGACAGTCTCTACTTCTTCATGGGAAAGACATTAATGCAAAACAAAATCTACCCCCCTATGATATAAAGTATCTCCAATAATGAGGTAGTTCTTGGCATGTACACGTAGTTTACACCGTTCTTCCCGTGAGAAGGTTGCAGGGTACTTCAAAGTCTGGAGATAGATAAGTATATCTCCGTACCAGGGGTCAGAGGTGGAAATAAAAAAGATATGCTCATCTGGGAATGAGTCTTCTTCAATGGCTACATCTTCCTCTACTGAAAATTCTACAATGAGCTCAGCAAAAACTAAGGATTTCTTGGATTTGGTGGATTAGAAATCTAAGTCAAACTCCTGAAGAATGACTATCCATTTGTTGAATTTTCCTCCAACTATCCATCAGGACAAAACATATTGAAAAGGATTAACATCTGCTACTACCATCGTGGTCCTCAATAAGATGTAGTGATGCAACCTCTGAACAACATACACAGCTACCAAGGCCAACTTCTCGATGTGGGAATACCTAAGTTCAGGGCCAGCTAAAGCACAACTGAGATAGTAGACGACATGCTCTTGGAGCTTATTGTCTTCCTGGACTAGTACTACCACTATGGTCGACTCAGATGTGGCCAAATACAATATAAAATCCTGAGAGTAATCTGGTGGGCGCAATAACTGTGCCGACAATAAATCTTTTTTTAATGCCTTGAATGCAAGTTGTGCAATTTCATCCCATACAAATGGGGTGTCCTATTTCAACATGTGCATGAAACCTTTAGTAGTCTTGGCATAATTTACAATAAAACGTCGAAGGAAGTTGGACTTCTCCTGCAGGCTTTGAAGCTGCCTGATAGAACGAGGAGGAGGCAGATTTACGATGGCCTCAACTTTCAAAGGATCCACCTGAATGCCTTTGTTGGAAACAATGAATCCGAGCAGTCTCCCTGACTCGACATAGAAAATGCACTCGTGGGGATTCAAGCGAATTTTGTAGTATCTGCATCATTCAAAAATCAAACGCAAGTGATCTAGGTGATCGATCCTCTTACGAGAATGTGTTGGCAGATCATCAAGGTAGGGTTCGACAATGGCTTTAATGTCATGAAAGGTAAAATTCATTGCTCGCTGAAAGGTTGCCCCTGCATTTTTCAATCCAAAGGGAATTTTCTTATACGCGAAGGCACCCCAAGGACAAATAAAAGTTGTTTTATGTTTGTCTTTTGGTTTAATTTGGATTTGATTATACTGGGAGAAACCATCCATAAATGAAAAGACTTCACTTCCCACACAAGCATCAATAATTGATATATAAATGGCGTCGGGTAGTTGTCCTTAAGATAGGCTTTGTTTAGATCTCGAAAGTCAGTACAAATGCGTATAATCCCTTGATTTTGTCAATAGGAATAGGGTTGGATACCCATCCTATCAAAGCTATGGCGTAAATGAAACTGACTTTCAGCAATTTCTCAACTTCAGCCTTAACCGCTGCCACTTTACGCGGGTTGACAGGTCTCAACTTTTGTTGAACGCATCTAGCATCAGGGTAAGTTCGGATTTTCTGCTCGACTATTGTTGGATCAATGCCTGACATCTCCTCATATGACCAGGCAAATACGTCACGAAATTCCTTAAACAAGGCTTTATAGATTGCAATCTCCTCCGGAGAGCAGTTCGCGCCAATGTGTACATTTTCCACAACATTTGGATTTGCAGAGATGTTGATAGGAATCGTAGCGGAAATGTTTGCCATATTCCCCTCAGCAAATATTCCTTCCCTTGGTAAGGGATTAATAGGTGTATCAACATCACCTGCCAGTCTCGTATGGAACTCTTGGTTCTCGATCCTGCTTAGTTTTGGAAGAAAATAGGATTGATGGTGAAGATCTTCACAGATCTTATCTCGTCAGCACACAGCTTCCAGAATGGCTTCATCCAAAGGTAAAACCATATCTAAGCAATCTCTAGAATGCAAAGAATTCGTTGCCCAAGCAGGTAGATAGGCTTCTTTCGGCTCCTCTGAGACTATGAGAGGGACCAGAATGGGATCAACAGCGGTATGAATGATATCTTGATAAGCTACTTCTGCTATCGATAAGGGCACTTCAAGTTCATGGTGGGAAGGGAGAACTGAAGGTTCTGTTCTATCAACAACCGTTGTTATAGACTTCCCTACACTAGTAGAACCTAGATAATTAATTGGAGCTAGAATATCAAATGTGCCTATCAATGATGCGTACATTACAACTCCTAAGCTCTCTAAAGCAGGTCTAACCTGATCAACCAATGGTATAGTGGACTCGTTAGTTTCCATGCGGCCTTTTCGAGTAAAACTGAGTTGGTCTATGTTAGCCAACTTCCCTTCGTGTGGAAACACTACTACTCGAAATATAGTTGATGCAATAGCTGACATGGCGTAAGTCCAACTTCTCCCCAAGAGCAAGTTATAATCCAAAGGTGCATCAATCACCTCTACCTCAACAGACACTGCTTTCCCTGCCAACTTAATGTCAAAAGCCGATAGGATACCACGTGGATGAAATGACCTTCCGTCGAAAGCAGTAAGTAGGGTGTTTAATGGAACCAGCTCTGGAGATCCAAGAGCTTTCCAAGAAGACAGGGACATGACACATGTAGAAGCACCCTCATCGACAACTGCCCTTCCAATGGTCTTTCCAACATGGATGACATCTATCGATAAGGCTACATGATATGGCAGGCTAATTTTGACATCAGACAAATTAAATTTTGCCATGAGGCTTGATGAGTCCATACTGCCTAAGGTTGCTAAGAGTGCATCCCGCTGGGCGGGACATATCTGTAACACCTCCAAAGACGACATTGCACAAGGAGTTTGGGCTAGATCTTCAACTACATAGTAGTTTGTTGCAGCCCTAGCATTAGGATTGTGCAAGGTTTTCTTGAAGACACCTTTCGGTATCTTGGGCATAAGTTCGGCAGGCTTCTCAGTTGTGAGAGGGTTGGAAGTTTCAACTATTAACTTACCCTTCTCCGAAGCCTCTTTTTCATAGTTCTTGTTCTTGGTCTGTAGTAAAGTCTTGGATCGAACCATGTTGATATAATTGGGGTCAAAAGCATTTGGGGTGCTCCCTGCTACATTTGAAGTTGAAGCTGAATTCTGTCCCTAGGGAAAAGGATCCTTTAGGACAGCCAGTTGTTGGCCTTTTAACAGCTTCTGAACTTGTTCTACAAGGGGACATAGATGGGTCAGGCGATCTTCATGGCACAACTTACATGGGAATTTCACCTTCTTCTTTTCTTTTTTGCCCCCATCAGCATTGTTTGTGGGTTTTTGCTTGTTTTGGTTTCCCTCACCCTTTTTTCCTTTCTTCTTTTTCCCACTAGGCTGTTGATTTCCCTTCTGAGAGGATTGTGCAAAAACATTTGTATTTTGGGGTGAGGGGGCAGCCTTTTTTGTCTCCGCCATAGAATGTTTGACAGACGGCTAATGGAGTTGTTTAGCCAAAGATTCTATAGTGGGAGAATTCACAGAACCAACCACACCATCGACGTGGGGTCCAGGCTTAGGTTTCTCTACATTGTGCATTGGCCTCGGTGTCTCAGGGATAATTTCATACAAAATCCCAGACTGAGAATATATCAAATCTAGCTGTTGGGCCCTGAGGATAGCTTCTTCCTCATTGGTCGCTCCCGAAGTAGATACATCCTTAGATATATATGGCAATAGGGATTTAGGGAACCATTCTAATAATAACTCAGGAGGAGTAGTGGCTTTTATAAGGCTCTTTCGTCTTCTCCACTCTTGGATTTGATACAAAATATGAGTGGACTTGTCCTACCGAAAGGTAGACACTAAGTTCGTCCTGAAATCATATCGAACAGGAAGTTGGAAGTGACTAAGGAATACATTAGCCAAGTCCCAAAAACTATTAAACGTAGCAGAAGACAATTCAATATACCATTTTGCTGCAGTCCTGGTTAAATTTCTTTGTAACAACCTCAACCGAACTGAATCCTCGTTCAGTGAGTTGGAAGATCACCATATATGGAAAGTGGTGACATGAGCTCCTGGATCATCACCAACTTTGCCTTCGAATTTTGGGATATCCGAGGGTAGCTTGGTAGGAACGGGTGGCCAGGAGGAGTTATGTCTCACTGGGTCATTCATTAGTTTCAAAAAATCTGGCAAGTTTAACATTGCCAGGAAAGGGAGCTTGGGTCTAACCGGAGCACTAAACGTACCAGTTTGGGGATTAGAGGGACTTGCCCCCATATTCCCATATGTGAAGGTGGGGTTTCCCCTTGCTGCCAGTTGTGAAGTGGTTGGGATGCTTTGGAAAGGATTCCATCCATAAGCCAGCGGATTATTTATGTGCAGTGCAGTATATGAGGTTCTAGCTTCCCCGGTTGAAGTTGGGGTTTGGAATACAGGAGCAGGTAGCCCTCTGCTGAAAAGCGAAAAAGGAGAGCTTGTGAAAGGAGTTGAAACCAGAGTTTGAAAACCTTGACCATAAGGATTAGGGTTTCCGAACTACACCCCTACATATGCGGGTGTTGGGCCTACGTATGGAGTGGATGGGGGAATGTGCCCCCCATTCCAGGGAAAACCTTGGACAAAAGCCGAGGATCCTATAGGACCACTCTGAGCAGTGTGTGCGAAGGAAGTAGGAATTGTAGGTACACTAGGAATCCCAGTCACCATACCACTAGAAGCACCTGCTAAACTTGTGGGAGCCGATGGTTGAACCACCCAGCTAGCTGGAGTTAACGGTGTAGTAGATATACTTGTTCTAGGGGCACCTACCGGGGGAGGTGGCACCCCTTCAACTGGAGTGGCTGAGGTGGAAGTAGAAGAACTTTCTCCTTCAGTAGACATTATTCTTCCCAAAGGGACACCAATCACGGGTGGATTGAAAGGACGAACTTGAACGATCACCGAATCATTTAAGTCAGTTAGAGGTGAATTAAAATTCCTTGCAAACTCGTCAGCCTACAAGTCTTCTATCTCAACTGTGTTTAAATTAAAATGGTTTGCCCTAAGTTTTGGTTCACCCGGAACTTCACTAACTCCTATCGGTTCAAAAGAATTGTTAGTGTCCAATCTCCGCCTTTGAGGGGGAGGTTCCAATGTGATAAACAGAGGAAGGTTTTGCAACCTTCATGACCTTCTGATAGATTGGTCCTTCACGATTGTAAATTTTACTCTTCACACCCTAAGGTCGGCTAAAAACACAGACAAACCATAGAGAAATCACTACAAAATTTCCTAAAGTCTCAACAATCACAAGGGGTATAAGATATGCTTTCCTAAAGAAAGCTGAGAGACAGTTTCTTGGAATCCTTGAAGAGGTTCTTAGGCACAAGCAGAGGAATCTCCCATCGCCCTCCTACACTTTTGAAAAGGCTTACCTTCCAACCCCGTCCAAGTTGAACCAAAAATAGCCTTCCGGTTTACCTGTGTATAAACCCTAGATGTCCAAGAGACTAGAGGCTTCCTTAACTATATCAATAATATGGGGGGACAGTCGCAAGCCTGATTCGTACGCATGGGCAGGGTAGCAAATCCTGAAACTCTATCTAAGACAGAATCCCCAGATGCGTAAAAACCTTTGTCTACATTTTGACGAGGAATCAGAGGGTTATCTCCTTAGTCCAAGCCTCCACACGGCCTTGTGCTTAACTCCCGTTTGAGAGGAGCTTCCCAAATAGTATCAAAATAGAGAAGGATTTACCTATCGATTGGCCAACTACATTTGAATTTAAGTACTTATGGGGAGTTTTCACTTCCTATCTTACAAGTCTAGCCTAAGCTAGTAGGTGTATGACCCTATAAAACCAAACTTACTAATAAATTTTAAATTATAATGTTCATTTTAAGGGATGTTTTTAGTCAGAGGGTAAGTGGCGTGAATGACTATGATATTATAGACTATATAAGAAAAGTAAAAAATGTGTATAAAATGAATTCCAAAGCAAATTATAACTACTTAAAGCAAGCTTCTTTTTCTTTCTTTTTTTCTTCTGTAAATATGAACTAATGAAATTAAAACTAGGTAAGAGAAAGCTAAGACTTATTTTTTGTAATTTTTGAGATTTTATTCAAAAAATGAAAATAAAACTACAATATGCAATTCAAATGCAAATGTTTCCAATGCTTTCTTTTCACTTTTCAAACTCTTCAAAAATTACTATGCACCTAAATGCAACAATTCTTGAGTATGCTTGAATAATCAGACTATAAAGCAAGCAAAGTGAAGTATAACAGACTTATAAGAACCAAAAATCAACCACCTAAGGAAGAAACTTGGCGAACCCCTAGCTTGGGAAGACATAATCAATGAAATCCACTGAAAGCAATAAAAGGCAAGTGACAAACTGAAACTACTTGGAAATAGTACGGGGTACAAGGTATCTAAAATCCTAATCACTGATTCAGATACACAGCATTGAACCTATCACCCAAACAGGATAATCCACCTCAAATTGCTGAAAGAAAGAAGATTCAAACAACAAAAATTCAAGGGCTTACTAAAAAGCACAAAGTATGGTGTACAGGGCTTTCAAACCTATAGTGAAGTGCTAGTACTAGAAGACCCCAAAGCAGGGAAGAATCCAAATAAGACAGGGACAAGCAACCCTAACCAAAATTTTGCTGCTAAGGTATGTACGCAACTATCTAATAGAACAACCCGCATACTGTACTCGACTGTTCAGTATAGCAACCCACGTATACAAGCTTCTGTACGCGACTGTGTAGCACAACAACCCGTGTACAGGACAAATTGTTTTCAAAAAAGAAAAAAATATGAAGGTCTCTAAAACACTACTGCAAGTCCAAACCAAGACATAAAACCACACACTGAATCAGAGCAAAGACTGGGCAAGGATCTACAGGACTGACCCACAGCAGGCTGGACTCCCCAGTGGAGTCGCCAGTTCTGTTGTTCAGTATTAAGCACCTTTGTAACCTAGGGTCTGGTGTTACCAACTTACTACTAACCTTGCAGACAATCAGCTTTAACAAAGAACAGAAAGGAAATAGGAAGAAAGTCTTGACTTACCCGATTACCGACGGTTGATCCAAGCTTGATCTTCTTCCATTCCTCTTCTCTCCAAATCTTCCAGGGATGCACCTCTTTCACCTGTAAAGAGAAAATTCTCCAAGCACTATCTCATGCATGTATATATAAGAGGTTAGATAAGCAATATGTCCAATACATAATCAAATATACTCATTAACCATGATACATGAAAGAGACTCAACACACTATTGGAAGAAGAATTCTCTTTATTAACAATCAGTGAATGAGATAAGAGTACAACCCAACTTCTAAGACAAGGACTCCTCTGCAACCAAAGGACTCTGATTTCTGCTACTCCAAGACTTCTGAAGATATACCACAAGCATAACTTTGCTCTCCAATATTGATTGATCAATGCCCTCCCCAAGGCCTCTATTTATACTTTGGTAAATAGAGTGGTTTTGAAGGTTGGGGTGGTTGAAACAGTTGGGATAGTTAATGATTAAGACCCAACTAATCTCCATTAATCATGTTTTATATTTTTTAGCGTCGAATCAAGATGTACGACTATTGATATAGGCATCCCGCGTATAACACATGGGTCGCTTAAAGGAAACCCACGTATGCTAATGTACGCGGGTTGTAATGTAGATAGTCACGTACAGTATGCAAGTTGCAATGAAGATAGTCGCGTACGTACGTGAGTTGCAATGGAGATAGTCGCGTACGCAATTCAGCACTTAGAAAAATTATATGGCAAGCTAGTTGAAGGGTGAATGCATCCCAAGTCATGCCCATCTATAGTGTTTTGGAAAACTTCAATCCTAAAATGTCCTTTTGTGTACCAACATAAGGAATGTCGACACTCGGATTGAGAAGTGCCATTTGGGTTGATAACAAAGAAACCTACAAAACAATTTCAAAACTTCCTCAAACCAATTTGACCACTTATAGGACAATGATAATCAAGAAAAAATGAAAACCTAATCTGATGAACAATAACTTGTGATCATAAACAGAGATGCAACATCTATCATACATTGATTTGGAAAGGGAATAGCATCAAATATTTATTAATCAAGGGAAGAAGTACAAGATATACCTTCTCCTCCTGAAAGGCACCTCGTGAAACCTTCGATCTGGATCTCCTGCTTCTCTTCTCCAAGAATCTCAGTATCCAAGCTCTACAACAAAGGGAGATGACAACTAGGGAAAAGGTAGGGGGGATAAGACTCCCAATTTCACTAGCATAACAATATCAAAGGCTAATTCCCCTTTCATGGACCCCTCTACCTCTCTTATATAGCAATATGAAGAGTTAGGGCACAGTTAGGTTCGAGGATAGATCAGTTATAACCAAAGGAGCAGTTCCAAAACCACCCAAATCTCGAGAATTTTATATTTTTTGACCACTACAAGAGATATATGTAGGTTTCCCACTAACAACTTGCGTATATGCAAGTTTCTAATTGACAACTCATGAATACAAAGTTGAAATTCGTTGGTTTCCCACTGACAACTCACGTATGGGTCAAAAAATGCATTTTTAGGGTATTTCCAAGCATTCTCGGGAGTTGGTTTATTTTGCAAATTTGTTCCTTAGTTTGATGTATTTCCAATGGTACAAAAAAGAGGTTAAACAAAGTTAAAAAACTACAGATCTGTTCCTTCCATCCATAGGTTTCCATTGGTTGACTCACAAGTAACTTTCATGAAGTGTCGTCATGTAATTGTCGTCATGCGACCAAACATGTAAATGTCATCATGGACGGAGAAGTGCCATTTTGGGCTATAACATTTTAATCCCACCTCCATGTCCTCCTAACATTTTAATACCACACGGGTGTGGCTTATCGGTGATTCACTTGATATGAAGTCACATGTTATAAATAGAGGTCACGAGTTCAAATCACACGTGGGATTACCCGTTTCCCATGCTTGTGGAAATTTGTGGGGAACCTAGAGGTATAGTGGTAGTTGGATTGGATCCATGGATCCTGTGTCACACGAGTACCAACCTAGTCCACTGTTGTCGATTTCCTTAGTAAAAAAACATTAATTATTACTTCATAATTGATTTCCTCTTGACCATGGTAATTGAGTGGACATAGTGGTGAACCATAGAGCTACCAAAAATGGGGACATTACATCCCTCTCCTCCCATTTTGTTTTTGTCCTCAAGCAAATGAAAATGATGAATGATGAAGCACTTGTACATATTCCCATTGAATCTGCAAGCATGCTTCAAAAACCATTTGGATCTAATATCCATCATATATGACCCTTTTGACAAAATTGGATTGGTCACCTTCTCCATCAAGTCATGTCTAAATCTAGTTTTGAAACACTCCATGACAAATTAAGTTGCAAAACATGGATTGAATTTGACTAGATCATGCAAGAAGGTAAAACTTGTCTTGTAGTATTTGGAATAGGAAAGATCATGCATTCACAAACTTATATTCCCATGAGAAATAGGATATGGGATGTCCATAAAGCTTGCTTGAATGTTCTTTCCTTAAACATTACTAACACGCACCAAAATATTAGAAAGAAACATCAAAACAAAGATTGTTGCATACTTGTTCATTACCCATTCTTTCTCCTAAAGTGGTAGAGAGTGTAGAATATGAGCATGTTGAATATGCTCCACATCATACCATGCATTGATAAAGTTTTCATAATTCAATCCATCCAATGAATCACATGCATTATTCCTTCCTTGCTGCTATACATTGAGATCCTTATGTGTCAAGATTGATCTTGTGCCAATGTGGTCAATTTCAAGCTCAAAATGGTACCTTCTTAAGCATTGTTTGCTCTTAGGCAATGCATGTAGAATCACTAACACCTCCATGACTTGGATTGAATAATGTTTTTGATATGGCTGCAACTTCATGGGATGTGTTTTGGCATTATAACCATTCATATTCCTTCTTTGTAAGTGTTAACACCTGTATTTCACAAAAAGGATATAAGACCGATGGGAGGTAAGATTTTGTTGATTAAATATTTTGGGCTAAGGATGTAGTACAAAAGGGGGGGAGGCTTGATAATCTAAAGAGTAGCCTAGTCTGAGAAAGTCCTGAAACATGGTCTAACGGAGAAGCAAATCGATGGTTTATATCCTCTCCGCCATCCGGAACATGCAAACAAGATAAGGGACTTTCGGGCCTCTAACAGCCTGCACGCGTCAAAGGTTTTAACATTGCTCAGAGCTGATCTACGGCCCATGTCAAATTCGCTGGCTGGAAGTGCATGATGGATAAGGGAATGAGGGATCAGCGGAATCGCATACGGTCCTCCTGATCCTACGGACGAGGGTTGAAGATGGCATTGATCGACGGGCGTGTTGGTTTCCGGAAAGGTAACGTGCACGCGCGATAACCTTTAGACCACCCAGCGGAACTGGACACGTGCTGCTCGATCCGACAGTTGGAGGTCGCAGGAGGGTGGATCGACGACGGAAAATGATTCCGGGTTGGAGACTTGCGCACCCGATAAACCCCCAGCACCCGGCGGAATATGGTACGTGGCGCAAGATCAGACGGCTGTTGAACGCTTGGCATCCCATCGACGGTTGAGAAGGATTCCGGAAGAAGAACTAGCGCAGAGGATAATTCTGGGTTACCCGGCGGAATCCGGTACACGGCTCTTGATCTGACGGTGTAGGAACGACGGCTGATTACATCAACGGACGAGGGTGATTCCGCTGAGCAAAGTTGCTCGGCGGATTAAGGTGGAAGAACCCAGCGGGATCGGTAGGCGAAGCACGATCCGACGGCCCACCCACGAAGGCAAAACTGATCGACGGTTGCAGATGACTCCGGAGCCCGAAAGTGCACGACGGTTAAAGTAAGGAGGCCCAGTGGAAAGGGACATGTGGCATGTGATCCAAGGGCCAGGAATTCACGCAGAAGAGATCGACGGTCAGAAATGAACCCGGAAAAGAAAGATGCACGAGGGGTAGAGACAAGTAGTGGTTGCGGACATAAATGCCTCCCACGTGTCAAATCCGGGTGGTTCTATAAAAGCAAAATTGGCACCTTCCGTGATTATTTTATTTCTCGGGACCCGGCGAAAAAGACGTGTCAATTTGGGCGC